>JALPQI010023935.1:0-12808 GCA_025490895.1 Thaumatotibia leucotreta | reverse complement strand
AACGTATTTTTTTCTGTTGCGTTACATTAAATTAAACAACATCAAGCATAATATTTAACATAAATCGTGAATACTGTAATTTGTTCTAAGTTCTAGCACGCTAAAGAATGTTAAGGGTTAGGGGTAATATATAAACCCAGGTAGTAAGTATAATTAGCGAGACAATGGGTTCGTCATACACAAAGTAACTTTCTATTAGCCTAGAAAGAGACGGGTATATTTATGAGCGAGAAAACCGTATTTTCTTATCAGTTGCATGCTTCTGAGCGAATCCTAAATTATAATAAATCCATGTCGATTCTAAAATATGTTTGCACTTTTTTTAATTATCCCTATAATAGATACGCCAAATGCAAACCCTAACCTGAAACCTTTTTCGTTAGTTTTTGCACGTGCCATATAAGTATTACATCTTCGCCCGGAAGGACTTATTTTCTAGCAAACAATAGAAAATATTAGTAATCATGTTCACAAGAAATAGTGCGGAAGATATAAGAACATTATTTGCAATCAGATGAGAAATCCTCAAATCTCATGAGAATCCTTAAAATGTATCAGTAGATCAGTACTTATACTATATTATGCACGCGTCATACATTTATAAGCCTTTCTATTGAATACCTACTATTAAAAAAAACGCATCAAAATCCATTGCGTATTGCGTAGTTTTAAAGATCTGACCATATAAATAGGGACAGACAAGACTGCAGAAAGTGACTTTTAGTAATTATTCGTGAAAATTCATTCGACGAATAAATTATTCGCGATTAAATTATTCTACGAATAATCTATTCGAATAAAAATAATCATTCGACAATTTCATTCGTCATTCGCGCTGATTTTTTTTATTCTTATTCGTTATTCGTCATTCGAATAAATTTTGCCCATCTCTGATTGAATCAATGGCGCGTTTCAGACGGCGCGGAGGCATCCGCGCGGACGGCCATACATATTGCTCCGCGCGGAGAAATCCGCGCGGGCGGTCCGCGCTGGTGCGCGTGACACTGAAACCTCAAAGGCATCTTCCGATCTTACAGTCATCATCAAGAATATATCGGAGCGACTACGGTGTTCAAAATATCTGAATATGCACTCTAACGCTATAACAATAGAGGCTAACAGGCCTAGCCATGATGCCATTCTGCATCATATGCGTTAAGCGATTAGGTCACAAATGTATGTAAATGAATCGTACGAAAAGTCACATGTATAGAAATGACATTACATGGTCACGTGACTTATCGCTTAAATCATATACGATTGAAGAATGGCTATGCCAGCTGCTCAGATATTTTTGAGCACTCTGACCGCTCCTCGCCGCGACTGTAATACCATTTTCTCAAACTTGCAATGAAATGTTTACATGACGTACCTCATCAATCAAGGAAGTACGTAGTTTCGGGTTCTACGAGCGAACAATGATTTAAAGGAATTTCATACAAAATGTCAGGCCTTAGCCTGCAAAGCGCCTTTTGTTTTTAAATGTCAAAGTACGACAGACTTGAATACATGAGACTGATTAGTAACATTTCTTTTTTTATTTCATTACAAGTTTGAGAAAAGCACTATACAAGCTTCATCCGGGTAAAGACTTGCAGGCCTCATAATTATGTCCATTCTCCCTGCAAGACCATACTTCTCAAGTTTTGCAGTAATATACTCTTACTATTGTTAGCATTGCGACATACAAGTTCAGTGTACTAACGCATACTGTATCCTAACCGCCGTAACGTGCCACAGTAATGGACGAATCGTGTTCCACACCATTCAGCACAACCTTTCTTCGAAGAGCAAATACTGCATTAGATTTTATTGTGCCGATAAAGAAATCGGCGCAAATGCTTCGTAAGCCTGGATATTTGATTTGGGCAATCACGTTTCGCTAAGTACCTATTTGGCTTGGATTTTGTTAAGTGCAAATTCAGTATTATCGAAACCTTATTTCGTTGGATTGATTTTTCAGCGGGATTTTGGTTGCCGTCTTTTTATCAGGATAAAATTTATACAAATATTCGGGGACAATAATAAGTAGACAAAACTTTAGCTTGAACCGTTAATGGCTCAACAATCTTGCATACAATCAGTTTACCATATGTACAGTCGCCATTAGATATATTGTAGTGTCCGGAGCGTACAAAAATATCTGAACACGCCTTTATTGCCATAACATACCTATTCGAACACATATAAGAACTAAGACACACATCACATCACATCATCAGCAGTATCTCAGTCCACAGCTGGACTCCTATTAACCATGCAGTCACTGGCTTCTAATAACTATGTGTATAGACGCATTAGGAGGTAAATACCCATGTGCTGTGCAAGCGGATTGGCGATCGCAGTAACGTGCATCACTAGTCTTCCTTCAAAGAAATGGTCAGTGACACGTCAATCTACCTACGCCTATTTACTCACTCTACATGCACCTATTTTCGATCTGTCTGGCCCCAAGGTTGACTGGTAGAGAATGCCTTATGGCATTAAGTTCGCCTTTTTGTACTATTTATTTGTGCAATAAAGTTTAAATAAATAAAGAAATCTCTTAGTCGAGTCGACTCTTACGACACCCACGGCAAGAGGTGGGGTGATGACAAATGGTAGGTATTCTTACTGCCGTCACGACACCATACGGACGAACTAAGACAACGACGGATGTTCTGATATTTATGGGCATCTCGACCGTACCGAAACGTCAGATGGCGACAGTTTATCGAGTGCACTCCTTGAATTGTCCAGTTAACGTGGCCATAAACGCTGGACGTCCGTAAACTCGCCTGTGACCGTTTAATTTACAGCCAATCTCAACCACACTTTAAAGCTCACGGGCAATATAAATAATTCACTTCGGCGTTTCCTCACTATCACACAATTTGCAATGCTGATTATACGGACACGTTGAGCGAGAATAAGATTGTACACATTTTTTTATAGGCCGTGTGGTGACGGCAGTAAGAATACATTTGTCATCACCCCAACTCCTCCTGCGGGTGTCGTAAGAGTCGACTAAGGGATTGAAGTGTCACTGACCATTATTTTATAAAAGATTGATGATGGGCGGCAGCGTCATAATAGTGGACACATTACTGCGATCGCCAATCCGCTTGCCCAGCGTGGCAATTATGGGCATTTACCTCCTAATGCGTTTAAACGCATAGTTTAATAGGAGAGGCCTACGTCCAGCAGTGAACTGTCATAGGCTGATGATGATGATGATATTTTTGCACTTGAATGTACTCATACCCACAAATAAATATAAGTATCCTTCTTTAATATGAAGGATGAGCATTTAATTAAAGCCCCCGCCAATGTTTTATGAGAAAAATAATCCACGTTTATTTTCCCTCTATTTTCTATAAAAACACTTACAGCCCAGCCACACGTAAAGGTCAACGGATACCCCACATTCCACAAAACTTTATGGTCCGTAAGATATTCCCCGCTACAAGAGTACAAGCAACAACAGGTGCGGTCATTAAAACCGCTATGTCAAGCAAACGAAAGTCCAAATTCGCATAAACAAGATGTTTATGTCAGTTCCAAGAAATACGTGGAGGCGGCAGTTATGAAAGAAAGTGTCATAAACTGTCTCAACGTCTCAAACGTCGAAAACGCCATACGTTGTTGGTTTTCTTAAAGCATTATTCAGTGCGCGCGAAGCGAACGCGTAGTGGACTTACGAGGAACTAAATTTCCTTTGCGTCTGGAAAAATGTGGTAAATGCTGGGATTGCATTTTTATCGCAATATTCTGTTGGAGAAACAGATTTTCCTTGTTGTAAACGGTGTTTTATGTTTATGCTAGTTCTATTCACTAGAAGTCACAACAGATACACCTGTATAATAAATTAATTTGTAAATTATAATATTTAATAGGTACCAATCTAGCATACATGCACATGCACATGCAGATGATATAGTGATACTTACGAGCGGAAATCACACAAATACAGTATGTGATGTCACCCGCTCCGCGCTAGCTATCGTGGAACGCTGGTGCAACGAAAACGAACTCACGGTTAATCCCAAAAAGACAGAGCTAGTGATGCTCACCAACAAAAGGAACTTGGGCAACTTCCGCCTGCCCAAACTATTCAATACAGAGCTCCAACTATCAACCGAGGTAAAGTACCTGGGGGTTACGATAGACAGTAAGTTGAAATGGAGTAATCACCTCAACAATAAAATCGATAAAGCTACAGTCGCATTTTGGCAATGTCGCAGGATGGTGGGTAAAACTTGGGGACTTACACCCAAGATCATTCTGTGGCTTTACCAAGCAGTAATCCGACCAATAATAAGCTATGGTGCAATAGTATGGTGGCCACGGACCAGGCTATCCACCGTCGCTGACAAACTGCAACGACTCCAGAGGCTTGCCTGTATGGCAGCCACGGGCAGCATGAGGACCACTCCCACTGCGGCCCTGGAAGCCCTACTGAACCTACCGCCGCTACATCTCCACATACAACAGGAAGCGTTGGCGACAGCGGTACGTCTCAAAAAGTCAAATCTCTGGAGACCGCCCCGGGTACCACACACCGAAATCCTCTACTAGGCTATAGGTAAGGAACCGCTCATAGAAGCGGTGACCGACAGGATACCCAGGCAGTTCGTGTTTGACAAGAAATACAAAATACAATTACACGAGGACCCCAACGAAGGTCTCAACTCAAAAGAGTTGCGGATCTTCACGGACGGGTCCAAAACAAGGTCAGGTACTGGCTCTGGAGTATTTTCGGAGGACCTAACATATCTCTACACCATTAGGGGCCTACAACACTGTCTTCCAGGCGGAGTGTATGGGCATCATAATGGCAGCATACGCAATAATCTCAAGGAAGGTAATGGACTACCCCATCCGTATACTTTCTGACAGCAGATCAGTACTACAAGCCCTGCAGAGTTACACTATAACCTCGGGGCTAATTTACGAATGTCACAAAGCACTGTCGGGTTGCAAAGCACAGACAGTCCCCTATGCAGAGCCTGCTTGGAGGAGGAAGAGACAGCCGCCCACGTCATTCTCGTGTGTCCAGGGGTGGCAGAATACCGGGCACAACACCTCGGATCCCCGAGGTCTCTCCCAGAAGTCGTCGGCAACATCAAGGGTCTGCTAGGCTTTCTGGTAGAGCTGGGTTGGCAAGAGTAGTGCCGACAACCCATCACGCAAAATAGGCGCAAAATTTTTGACGTCGAGTTGCGGAAATTTAGCCCGCGCAAACCTATAACCTATAGGTACCAATCTAACTAGTTAAACAATAAGCATGTAAATTGATGTGGCATATGCCGTAAGAGTGTGCATGGCATGCTGTCTACGTAGAAGTGACGTCACGCAGCAAAAAGTTTCTAATTTGACTTCTAGTAATAATTAACCATTTATTCATCTCAAGACAAAAATTTAAGACCTCTATTATCTGCATAGGATTCGATTTAACAACAAAATGCGAAATCCATCATTTGCCAAAACCCGATATCGTACATTTTGCAGGTCCACTGAAGCATTCTTGCATCAAAGGCATTTCTATATTCGCAAACTTAGCTGGAATAGTTCAATTAATAACAATAGGTAATTAGGTACCTATAAATAAAAAGTTTGTTCATCGACGTAGTTAGAAATTAACAATTAAAACATTCTAGAGATAAAACGTTAGTAGAAATTCTATTATATCTGCTAATCAGCAACGAAATTGTTCCAAAATTTTCAATGTCCGATCATGATTCATAACAGACAAACCGTGATAATTTCAATGGTTATTATTCCGTGAACTAAAACCGATTTAACTAACCCTTCTAAACTTCAGACCAAGGAAACCCAAGCCCAACTAAACTTCAACTCCTGTCGTTAAAAATTAAAAGCATCCGCAGAATTAGTTTAGCAAGAATCCGCTGAACTCAAAATGATCGGTGGAATCGGCATTCGGCGTATTGGGAAAGTTTTCAAGTACCTATTGACATTGCTGGGATCTTTACTGCGATATAAAAAGATATCTATAAAATAAGAATATCCTTAGCGAAAGACATGAAAGTTTGGGGAGCAAGTACAAACACTAGAACAAATCGTAAATGGCGATCATAAAATTTGTCGATCGACTCGCTGCGACTCGGACGAAGCAACGCAACGCAATTTTCAGCCGATCGCCCGTCAACAGATGGGGGAACGCACTTTTTAGGGTTCCGTAGCCAAAATGGCAAAAACGGAACCCTTTTAGATTCGCCAAGTCCGTCTGTCCGTCTGTCACAGCCGATTTACTCGGAAACTATAAATGCTACATCATAATTGAAATTTGGTAAGGATATGTGTTGCATGAACCGCTGCAGAATTACCTATGATAGGTACTATAGGTATTGCAAAAAAAAATATATTGGGGTTGGGGCCCTCCATACATGTAACTGAGGGATAGATTTTTTTCGATGTAGGTACCTATATATAAGCGTGTGGGGTATCAATAGAAAGGTCTTTGAAAATGATAGAATGTATTATATTAATCATAAATCATAAATCATAAATCTTTATTGTGTATGGAATTCAGGTAGGTACATAAAACAGATACATTGTCAGTGTGATGGTTTCACCGAACCCTGTCTTTACAGACTTATACACATTGTCTAACAAAGCTAATTTACATATTGACATGTCACATTGCAATTTAAATAATGATTAGATTACATTAATAACAATAGGTTTACTCAATTAGGTATATAAAAATAGATATATTATTTAAAACAGTACAAATAAACGGGATATTAATGTTATACAAAACTAATACAAATGTCATAGATAAATGGTGTTGTTGCCTATTACTAAATTAACGAATTACATTCCATAAATTCCTTTAAACTGTAAAAACACTTGTCCAAAAGCCATTGCTTAATTGATTTTTTAAATTCTATAATGTTGTTACTGCTTTTAAAAGTATCTGGCAGTCTATTAAATATGTCTATACTCATAATAAAGCAGTTTTTTGAAGCCAGTTGTAATCGTGCACGAGGCCTATATAACTTGTACATATACTGTTCACGAATTTTTTTTTTGTTATTTTTATTTAAGTGAATCGTTTTCGAGATATCAGCTCTCAAAGTCCGAAATATGTGTCCCCCCTCTATTTTTTGAATTGCGCGGTATAAAATTCTAAAAAAGATTATGTTATGCATATTAACAAGTTCTATCAACTATTTTTGGTTTGATTAAATTGTCTCTTATAGTTTTTGAGGCAGGTTGATTTAACTGTATTTTTTTAATGACAAATTGATAATAGTACGGAACCCTTCGCGCGTCGATCTACGTATTGAGAAAAACCCAACATCACTGATACTTGCAAAATGGTACGGCTACTGGTTCACATCTAATTGTAAAAGTTAATACCAATTTGATTCAAAACAGAATTGCTCATCCTCAAGCTTAAACTCGTGTATTCAATTAAGAGTTTGTGTTGAACGATGAAATTGACATCAGATTTATTTGAATCATTTCGTATTTATATTCGAAAATATTATTTTACCCGAATCTAAGCCAATTAAGAATTTCTACCGAATTAGACATACTCTGACATCTTTTAGAGTTATTTTCTATTATTGAATTATTTGAAACAGAGAAATACGAGTATTTTTATACAAAACAGTGTAATGAATCGTACAGTATTTAAATTTGTAGTGAATTATTTTACAGAAGTGTTAAAAAACTTTCGTGAGACATACCTAATAACTATAAACATAATTTAACGGTTAAACTCACTGCGTGCGACATGTTTCAGTTTCAGAAAGCCTAGGTCTCCATCATCAAATACACGCGAATTTAACCGTTTACTTATATTTATACCGAATTGTTTTTAACCCTTAATTTGGCAAATTAAAAAAAAATCATGCGTTCGGGGGCTTCCTTGCCATTGTGAAGAGCAGAAAATTCAGTCTTAAACAAAATACAAAAAGTGGGTCGAAGATTATGTTCATTGTGACGAACATTGTCAATTTAAGGATTTACAAGCCACATCAAAATCGCTTTCCTTCTTTTTACTCGTAATGCTAAAAACCGTAATATAATCCAGGATATGAAACCAACCAGCACGTCAAAGCCTCATTTTAAGCCATTCCACATCACGTTGAACCTCACGAGTATTATGAATACTGCCACTCATAACTTCTACATTCAACCCGCCTACAATGGGCGGTTGAAAGCCCGACCTAATTTAAAAGTCCTGATTTCTACCTGAGTACCAGTGTGACCCGAATCCGTTAATTTGTAAGCCATTGTAGTTTATGTATATGTTAATAGCAATAGGAATTCAGGAATTCATTGTATATCATTGTAGCAATAGGAAGTATACAGGTGATTCATCTAATCAGCTATGTTTGTAGGAATAAGGGGTGTACCGATAAAAAACTAGCAAATTCAAATGAAAAAATCGGGCCAATATAGTTAAAAAGCTGTAATTCTGGCTTTTGTAATAAACTAGGACGTAATATTTTCTTCGGTTACCGCGAGGATTACACATGAAATAAAACTATGAAAACGGACTTCATTCCGACGTTTCGAACACTTTACAGAGTTCGTGGAAGTTAAAATTAGTTAATATACGCGAGTTTATCCGTTTTCATAGTTTTATTTCATAACTAGGAGGTCTTAAATTAGCTAACTTTGGTCCTTTTTTGTTGCTACTGCAATTTCAGTATATAATACAAGTTCTCCAGAACACCTTCGAAATCTATTTTAACAAGCTCTTTTTTTTTATTCTCCACTACACGATTTTGTGTTCTGCAGAAGTGTCCAATATTTCTGGTTAATCTCCATGTGAGGGGTCACTTTTTTATCGATCTACCTAAGCGTGTGGGGTTTCAATAGAAAGGTCTTTAAAAAATGATAAAAAACTTTCTACATTTTTTTTATTAGCGAACCGTGTTCGAGATAACAGCTCCCAAATTCTTAAAAAGTGTCCCCCCTCTATTTTTGAAACTAAAAATTCAAACAAAACATATTAATAAACCCTCATATAATGCATATTAATAAAGTCTTCCGACGATTTTTAATTTTATTAAATGATCTATTATACTTTTTGAGATAGATTGATTTAACTGTAATTGTGAGTGCTTGATGTGCTTACATTGGAGACGCTGGCTGAAATATTTGTTATTACGGAACCCTTCGCGCGTGAGTCCGACTCGCACTTTGCCGGTTTTTGATTAACGGCAACGGTTTGATGGTTGTGTCAGATATATTTTCAGTTGTTACGACTGGTGTCAGATGGGTGATAAGAAAATAGGTGGGAATAACCCTTCAGTGTTAGGTACATCTGATAGAAATAGCGTTTTGCGTACAGAGCATATGCACGGAGGCCGATTAGCAAGGCTTAACCTAGATTTACCTTGCATCAGGATATTGAAAATGTGGAGCCGAGTTGAGAGGAAAACCGATTACCTTAAGCAGGATTTAAGGCTATTTTAAAGCGTTGGCAAATCAAGTCGCTGGTGTACAAACCTATTCATTAACGATTGAGGACAGTCTTTAGCAAGGGACCAGAGTCAAATTCACATGGCGGTGAAACATTGCCAAGGGCCACTCGTATGACCACGACTGCTCTGCTAAGAGCAAACAATTGAAAAGACAATGTTATAGTAATTAGGAGACAGATCGAGAAGAGAGATCCTTCGCCATCAACTATGAGTATTTTGATCAATCTTTGACCTTTTCCATAGAACAGCTCTTGTAATATTCAAAATCAATCATGTTGTATAAGGTTTTTGATTTTACCCTGTATATTATTTATATTCAAATCAATGTATTTTAACCTAAAAGATATCGGGAAAGATATCTGTTTATCACATTCACCCGGCAGATCTATTATTTCTCGGTCATTGTAATGTACCATGTACCGAGCGCTTAAGGCATGGTCAAATACACTTGGTTTGCGAGCATTGCATGGGCGTGGGAACCGATGAGAGCGAGCAGAAGGAAGCGCGCAGCGCAGCGCGCCGTCTCATAAAATGTTCGCGTCAAAAATCTTTCGTAGAGTGCACAACTACTTGCTTTGTTTTGGTGCTGAGCATTTTGCGCATTGGTGTGGAGAGCATGCGGTAAAATTATAATGATGACGGCACGTCACTGTGATTCCATACCTTATCACTTTTTAAGCAGCGGATTGGAGAGCATGCTTTAAAGGCTTAACAGCAATTCCGTACAGTCACCTTTAATTGGTCAACGTCGTAAATACTGGACATGGTCATTGACTCACTTTTTGTATTTTTTTTGCTAGTAGGTCCTCGTGCAGTGTCCGCCCGGATAGTTACTCGTACCACCGTCTAATCCGTTAACCTGCCGCTAAATAGTTAGTACTGTGTTCCGGTTTCGGGGTAAGATAGCCGGTGTTATGGCATAGATAGAGGCAATCCATCTAAATCCTCAGGGTAGGCAGCGCATAGGCGATTTTCTGGTCACTATGTCCATGGGCCTCAGTTCCTGCTTTCCAGTAGGTGGGCTGAGAGCTCAGTTGTCTACCTTCGTCACATAAAAAAACAGATATTTTAAGTTCAGTGAATGCCAAGGTGTTTTGCCGTGTGGTGACGGCAGTAAGAATATATTTTTCACCACCCCAACTCCTCCTGCAGGTGTCGTAAGAGTCGACTAAGGGATTGAAGTGTCACTTACTATTATTTGATAAAATATTGGTGATGAGCAGAAGCGTCATCATAGTGGACAGTTGGACACATTACTGCGATCGCCAATCCGCTTGCCCAGCGTGGCGATTATGGGCAATTACCTCCTAATGCGTCTAAAATGCATAGTTAATAGGAGAGGCCGACGTCCAGCAGTGGACTATCATAGGCTGATGATGATGAGTGCCAAGGAGGCTTAAACACACGACCATTCCTTATTTCTGTCGAATTAAGGGTTAAGCTGCGATGTGGTCGCACCTTTACTCCCGCAAGACCCGCAAGATAACAGGTGACTTCACCCAGAACTTGAGCATAAGTTATATTAATCCACAATAGACTGGAAACTCTGGGACGCTAAAAACAAGCCCAAACTTCTGTAATTACAACCCCGAAGTTTGAGAACAAGATTATTTTCGGTATAATAATTAAAGGATTTCATTTTGTATTCACTTAAAACATTAACTTGTTATGGGTGGTGGCATATTTAAAATTGTCACAATTGTTTGATAAAATAAGTATAAGGAACCTTTTCAAGTAATTTATTTCATTTAAAAAGAGGACTAGACTTTCTTGTGCCGAGCGGCCGACTCCCGGCCGATTCGTTATTGCGTATTTGTTCGAATTGTTTTTTATTATTTTATCGAAGAGTATTTTTGTCTTCCTTTAAGCCTTAACGCTGTATCTTACTAACATACTGCTTTGTTGAACGTCTACGTTCAAGAAATAGGGGGCGATACAAGTTTTAAAATTTCTGATCGATTACTTCTAAAAATATTCTCTAATTGTTGTCCAAGAAACTTCATAATAATTTTAAGTGTGGTGCAATAAATTATACTTATTATAATTAATATTAGACCATTTCAATAATGACACATTTACGACTACCCATGAGTAAATACATTATGTAGTATTATTAATTTTATATACAATATGGCACTGACTTTTTAGCTCGTATTTCATTTCATAAATCATAAGCCGTATGTATGAACGACTTTTGATATTCACTTCGCAGTATTTCATCGGCCTAAGTCTTCTTCCAATATTCGGAATATAGTAGCGTAATATTTTATCATTACTATGGATAGGTACTATTAAAAATCCTTTTTCCAGTACAGATTGCAGTTACAGGAATGAACTGTTTATTTTCAGAGTGTTTTGAGGTAAAAGAAGTCGATTTAGGGGGTATGAGTTACAGTACTTTACATTTCATACCTATATGTATACCAATAATATATCACATTTAGATTTTTTTCAGTAGAACTTTTGTTTATATATTTGTAAGTGATTTCAACACTTACCACCTTACGAATATAGTAAGTATACGCCTTTGTGCTAGCGATGAAAAAACTTGGTATCATGGAGATTTTCGTTTTTCATGAAGATTTTTTGTGTAAAGCATGGATTTAGTAGTGGAATTCTTTTTTTTTACTACAGCTTTTTAGCAATATGCTGTCTCCCATTGATATTCACAATACTTAATTGCAATATTCATCATTAATTTCTGCAAAAGTACCAAAACAATATGCTATCTACATGCGAACATGTGCCGCTTACTCTATACACGCTCATACAAAAAGTCACGAATGTGGATGGGTATGTGGCCGCTACTGTATGAATTTCTACAAATCGTAAAATAAGGGACATCCTAATCTATACATATAAAAGAAGAAGCTCCCTGACAAAGATGCACGCACAGCCTAAACCCCTGGTCCTAGAGACTCCAAATTTGGCACGTAGGTTCCTTTTATGGTGTAGACGAGCAATAAGAAAGGATTTTTCAAAATTCACCTTCTAAGGGGTAGAAATGGGGGTCCAAAGTTTGTATGGCGAAATAAAATTAGTTGAACTATTTTATCCGAAACTCGCAAGAGTATTCTGTAAAGTAATTGAGTAAAGGTATGTAGCAGGTTTTTTGAAAATTCAACCCCTGAAAAAGGTAAAAAGGGTGACGAAGTGAAAAAATCACGAATACAATAATGATTTTAAAATTTAACACGGCGGACGTGAAATACTATGTACAATTGTACACGGTTATGATGTGATGGGGTAAAATTCGAAAAAAAAAACAATACACTTTTATTATTTATGTTCATTTCTGGTTCTAAAGATTCCAAAATTAGCGCGTAGGTTTCTTTGAGAGTGTAGGGGTGCTCTAAAAAAAG
>JALPQI010023934.1:0-12991 GCA_025490895.1 Thaumatotibia leucotreta | reverse complement strand
AAATCGAGGGATCTCTTCAATTGTTATAGGTACATGTATGGCGCTTTTACAAGAATTTGCATTCAGAAAGTAGCATTTGAGGAAACCAATGATGGAAGCAAATCGGGAATCTTGGAGAAACCGGTTCAAGTCGGTTTTTTAAATTTTTAATTTGGTGATTATTAAATCCTCATTGAAGGAGTATTATCTTTCTCTCCTTAACGTCTCCCATCTTGTTTTAATCGGTATTTCCTTTATTAGTATATATATATTGTATGTAGTAATCTATTTATTGGTATAATATTACTTTTCTCAAACATGCAATGAAATGTTGTAGTTACGTGCCTAAAAAGTGGCCGGGAAGTACCTCGTTGCCGGCCTAGGCCGGCAAGTGCCTCTTTTTTAATTTTCATTTGACATAGGGTTGTGACCTGGCATCTTGGCTTTCAGCCAATAATTATCTGTAAGTAATATTAGTATTAAAAAAAAAATGATTGGCAAATTTTTGCAGTTATCATTAGGTATTTAAATTATATAATTTAAAATAAATACTCAAAATAATATTTAAAAAGCAGTATTAGACGGCGCGATCCGTCGGCCCCCTATCACCGCAAGCGATTAATTGGACCCAACCGACCGCGTCGTCTAATACCGCTTTTTAAAAGTAAAAATTTGCAAGTTTCAAACAGGTCAGTCTTAAAAAAAAAAATGAGGTGTCGGTGTCGAATTTGACTTTTGTTGTGTTTAAAAGACTTAGTTATGTAGTTGACTTATAATTTCTTAGAAAGAAGATACATTTTTTGTTTCATTTCATTGCATGTTTGAGAAAAGCATTATACATACCTCGGCCATGAAGCGACGGGTTGCCGTCCGAATAGGTACTATCCGGCCTCGCTTCGCTCGGCCGTCTACATATATTCGGCCGGCAACCAGTCACTTCCCGGCCTCGGTAGTAATGTACTATAACTGTGTAGTTTATGTATTTTATCTTAATGTAACGTATTTTTTGATATAATTAGATTAGATAGTTATTTCTTAGTTGTTTTCCTTGTTTTAGTTTTTGCACCGCCCGTAAACTTAATTACATTCGTTGTCTCGCTTTCCGAAGGTTGTCTGGAAGAGATCGCTTGTTAGCGATAAGTCCGCCTGTTGCTACCTAATATATCAAATTATGTAATGTTCTTATTGTTATTAAAATGTTGTAGTGTGCAATAAAGTATTTTATTACTATTATTAAGTACGGTTTTCATCCTCATTTTTACGGCTTCAAAACTTTGACTGTACATTAACCTGAAATAAATAAACGAGAATTTGAAATGCTTTATGGTAATGAGTGTTTATTCCGAAGTATGAAAAAAATATTATTTCATTTTTATACCTATAATTGTCCGCGCAACCGGGAAATCTATGAGTTAGGGTGTCATATATACGTGGTGAAATTGATATAATAATAAGTTCAAAATATGACCCTAGATTTTTTAGTTTTTTGTACCTTATCCCAAAGGGGATAATATATTAGATTAATCGATTGTGTGGAACGGCACATATACCGAGAAATCTAAATTATTGCTACATTTTAACTTATCATAAGGAGATTATTAGAAAAGACTGATTATCTCTGCGATTAAAAGACATTTAAAGATATTATACTTTTGTTGCATAAGTTAAGTTCCTGTATCATATCTAATTTAAAAAAATCTAGTAAACCGCTTAAATTGTATAATTTAGTGGTTTTAATTTGTATAATTTAGTATGGAATCAAAATACCCCACACATTAAAAATACATATAACTAAAAAAGGACTGAACCTATTTTAATTTTTTTTATTTTTACGGACTTTTTAGGTGGGTAACTTTCAATTTGCAGCAACAACAGAAGTGGTATCAAAATAACTCAATATAACTTTGATCACGTTGTTTTTATTTTTTATTTCGTTAAATAAAGGTCCTACATTTTTTTTTATTTCGCAGGTTCATACTTGAGAGAAACCCGATTATTATATATTAATTTATTTTTTTTATGTTCAGTAATGTCGTCATATAATGCATCCAAAGTTCAAAATTGATCAAAGTAACCCCGGTTTACAGTACTATTGGAAATTATTCCAGGTAAAACTACTTTTCGTGACGGATTTTGGAGAACTATTAGCACAAGTAGGTACCTACATATTTATAATAATAAAATAAATAAATATCTTGGGACATCTTACACAAATCGACCTAGTCCCACGGTAAGCTCAATTAAGGCGACGACATATATTATAATTATAATATGTAGATACATATAGATACATAAATACATACACAACCATGACCAAGGAACAAGTATTTGTGATAAATAAATACACAAATAATGCCCTCGCCGGGATTCGAACCCGGAACCTCCAGCTTCGTAGGCAAGGTCACTACCAACTAGGCTACAGAGGCTGGCTGTGATAGGTACTATTGGAAATTATTCCAGGTAAAACTACTTTTCGCGACGGATTCTGGAGAACTGTTATCGAGTAGGTACCTACATATTTATAATAAATGGGGTACCTACGGCTTATCACTTAAGAGAAAATGAGTGCTACCTTTTCAGGGTTACGTTGTAAACCAGGGGCCCATGTAGTTTCGCCGTGTCCGTCTTTCAGTCGGTGTGTCTGTCTCTCTGTCCGCAGCATAGCTCAGTGACCGTTGTTACAAGCATTTGATATACTATACATATTAATCACACCGGAGACAAGGTTGTAGGTTTTTTTTGGGGTACCTCACCTACTCGTAAAGTGGGGATGTTTTTTTTTACTACTGAAACCCTACTATCGTGAGAGAGGGGTATCGTTAAATAAGGCCTTTATAAATTATAAAGGTTCCAAGTTACAACATATTTTTGGACCCACGGATCAAAAGTTGGAGGGGGACACATTTTTTTTTATACTGGAGCGGTTATCCCAGAAAATATTGAGTTTAGACAAAAAACTTTCTTTTGAGCCCCTTATTCTTAGTAAGAGACTTATCCATGATACTTATAGGATTACATCAAAATAAAAAAAAACATCTCCGCTTCATGAGTAGGAGAGGTACCCGAAAACATTTTTTTTTTAGTTTTTATTCTACCACTTTGTTGGTGTGATTAATATACTAAATACCTATACTAAATTTCGTATTTCTAGTACTAACGGCCACTGAGCTATGCTGCGGACAGAAATACAGACGGACAAACCGACAGTTGGGCATGGAGAAACTATAAGGGTTCCTTGTTTTCTACGGAACTCTAAAAAGTAGCTCTAGGCAACCAGGCAATAACTGTACTCGTAATATTCATAAACAGTTAATAAACACCAATATCATTTAAGTTCAGATTAACAACCACAAACAAAATAATTCACACAATGCATACAATCCTACAATATAATTGTGTACAAAAACGGATATGTTTATCCGTTCATAATACCTGGCTGTGAATGTAAGTAAGTAATGTACAGAAATAAACTCATAATTTGTTTCATTTACGAACCCAAATCAAACTTTCTTCGTTCCAATGTTTCCCACAGTTCAGCCTTAGGCGTTTGATATTATACCCTGAACAATAAGGTCCTGGAATTAAACCAAGTACGTTTTGAATAATAATTTGAAATTTATATGCGTCTTATATTCCATGTTTAGGTACTATACCTACACTATATGTAGTATCAAGGTAAGATACCATTGAAGGTAAGATAAGATACCTACGTATCAAAACATCGTAGTGCGTCGCATGAGAAAAATAAATGTAATGCCCATAAGTTTATCCCACTTGGGTAATACCGCGACGCCACTACTGGGGATATCACAAATAGTTTGACGTTTGTCCCGACCATGTCAAAGTTAAGGGTTTCCGGAAGACAAATGTTTTGATACGACTTTTGTGAAGATGCCGTCGTGTAGAGTTTTTTACTCGTGTATTATAAATATACAAGTTAAACGTAAAGTTTCTGTATAATATATATGGCTGTGACAGGTCACAAATCTATATGAGAAATATCCACCTAGAAGTAACGTTAGCGTTGTAGTCTTTGAAAGGATCATTATACAGGGCGTCCCACGGCGATGCCACATGGAGGGAAAGTAACTTAAATATCATAGATAGCGTATTTTGCTGAAAGAAGACTTTATTTTATTTTGAAAATTAAATAATACTGCATTAAAAAAAAATCCAAAAAAAAATTTGCTTTTTCTAGGCATCGAACCTACTTTAAAACAAAAAAAAAATTTTTTCGTAATTTTATTCTGTCATTCGAAAGAATGGATAAAAAAATAACAATTTTCCTTAAGAAACATAGTATCTAAAACTAAAAGAATAACCAAAAAAGTTTGGTTTAAAATTAGAAAAAAAATTGTAGTCGGTTCGATTTCCGGGTGAAGCAAGTATTTTTTTGAAAAACTTTGAATGCAGAATTACTACATTTTAAAAATAAAATAAAGTCTTCTTTCAGCAAAATACGCTATCTATGATATTTAAGGTACTTTCCCTCCATGTGGCATCGCCGTGGGACACCCTGTATAAGGTCCTAATTTATTAGATGCAGATATTTTTACAGCTGATAGTACTCGGTCTCTGGAGTATATTAAACCGTGAAACATTATAGCTTTTACAATGTTTTTTTGGAGAAAATGGAAAAACAAATTTTCTACGTAATAACACCCTGTTTATGTGATTATTAAATGAAAACTCATTGAACAGATTCTAGTACCTCCTTTACGTACCTACCACTTAACTGGAACTGGCCACTTCACGTCGATAAATTAAATACTTGATTGTCAATGTCATCTTATTTTCCGTTGGATTGTGTCGTTTGATGACATGACAGACAGTGTTATTGTGACACGTGATAATGCACATGATGATTTTTTTTAGACGAAATTATAATTTTTTTTTTTGTTCGTAAAATGAAATCAAAAAAATCACATGAAAAGATTTCTTAATTTATATTTAAAGGTAATAAAAATGAAAACTTGGAATACGTAGAACATTATATATACTTGGGAAAGCAAGTCGGATTTAATAGAAATAGCAACACTCTAGAAGTCGAAAGACGAGTAAAAAATACTTGGAACAAATATTGGAGCTACAAAGAAGTGTTTAAAAGCGAGATGCCAATTGAGCTGAAAAAGAAAGTTATGGACTCGTGTCTCATTCCTTGTTTAACTTACGCGTGCCAAACATGGAAGTTTTCTAACATTGTTAGGAGCAAAATAACAACATGCCAGAGAGGAATGGAACGCAGTATGTTAAACTTAAAAAAGAGCCAAAAAATAAGACATACAAATATACGGTCAAAAACCAAAGCTGTAGACGCTCTTAGTCACGCTCAAAACTTAAAATGGAAGTGGGCTGGACACGTAGCCAGACTTAAAGACCAACGGTGGACCATAACAGTGACTAATTGGAAAGGCCCTCAGGGCAGACGACTTAGAGGAAGACCATACGCACGTTGGGACGATGAAATAAAGAGGATTACTGGCTCACAATGGCAGAGCATAGCTCAAGACCGCGAAAAGTGGATATCTTTGGGAGAGGCCTTTACCTGAGTGGGGTTCCTTATATTTTTATAAATTGTTTAAGAAGAAATAAAATGTAATTTACCTACTGCTACTTATTAGTAAATAAAATATAATAAAATGTACAAGGTATAGGGTATATTACTAACTAGCATAGTAAAAAAAAACATATATATATATATATATATATAGTAAATTGTAAAAATAGTTTTTTTTAAGGAAATAAAAGGCTTTTTTATTTTTTTTTTATTATTTTTATTTTTATTTTTTTTTTATTTTTTTTTTATTTTTTTTATTTTATTTTATAGATAGATAATATAAGTAACACGTATAAGGGTTAATGATCTAACTTCATAGAAATGTAGATACATATGTAGAAACAGGAATATGCACAATATTATAGTGTGACGTACAACGTTGAAATTTACGAGGCGATTTCATGAAACATAGTAATTAAAACTAGACTAACTATACTCGTACATTCCTTATGGGAATTGCATATTTTAGCAATGTTCAGACTTCCTCTCTAGTGTAAGGCCCAACTGCTTTAATAATGTTACATTTCTAACGAGATAATATCTACAAATTCACATACCTGCCGTATTTTACTAGATATTGTTAGGTAGCTGTCTATAGGCCATATGAATATGTTGTGTAGATAGTTGATAGGTTCTGTATACTACGTGCCCATGAGGACGTGCCCATGAGGGAAAAAATTCAACAGCGCATTTCTGACCAAATTTGAAGTTAAAAATGTCATATGAAGTTTTCTGGATTCAGTCTATTTTAAGAGAAAATTCGTTTTTTTTCTTAAAACCGTTTTAGACCGTTACGCTATGATAAACGCACTTTAGGAAACGATTTTGTCACCATGTTGTCTTAGTATTGTCACACTTAATTGACAGACATCAAATTAACAAAAAAATCTTTAATTACCTAACAAATGTAATAAAACTTTAAAGTGCATTTTTTTGCGATAGTTTCATTAATAAAATCCTTTTTTTGTGTATTAAGGCATTCAAAACATCAAAAAAAAAAACAAAAAAAAATTGACTACCTAAACCTCATTTAACATTTTTTTGCTTCTTTTTTCCCTTTCCTCATGGGCACCTTGTATAGGTATGTATCTAATAAATATGCTCAAAATTATCTTCGATGTGGGATATGTAGTGGGGAAAATACAGCGTACAAATATCACAATGTTTATGTAAATCAACACGTCATTTTTAATATCAATATGTATCCGTTCCCCGCATTTGAATACAATACCAATCTAAGCATATTCTTTTTACTTCCGTACCACCTTTCATCTCTCTTCAAAGAGAAATAAACAACCCGAGTTGGCATTTCATTACTCCGGCTACGTGTAAGCAAATAGGTAAAGGTAGACGTCTTGAAATATAGCATATATTCTGTGAGATTATTGATTATACATTGGGTATATTATATAACAAAAACTTTTATTATTACCTATGTAGGTAAATAGTACATTTCGATGCTAGTGCGGAAGGTATGTCATTACTTCAAGAGTCCCGAGATATCGACGACGGACCCGGGACGAGTGAAGAATGACATTTCTGCGCGTGCATCGAACGACGTTATTCAATACAGTTGCGAAAAATGAAAAGATGATAAACAAAATACCTAGTTATGTGTTGAACTTTGACAATGAACATTTTTGACGGACAAAAGGCGTTTTTTTAGCTCTAAAACTTGCATTCATAAATTAATGGGTGATAGATTTTGCTATTCAGCCAACTCAAACGTTTTTATTTGAAAATACATAATTTATAAGTAAGAAACAAGTTAAATCTATAAATTTTCACTTTTAATAACCTTCGTAACGCCATGTTCGATTATCTGTGTATATAAATATTTGTACAACAATCGTACAACAAATTGTTGCTTTTAAATACTTAATAAACATGCTTGCAACCTTAGTTGCTTAAGAAAAACGCCTCTTATCTTATCTTATTTGCGGGGCCCGTACGGATACACTTCGACCCATTGGGATCTTTTGTGTAATTGCCCCCTGTTTCGCCTACCCCAGGGATTGTTCTATCATCTCAATATGTTTGAGGATGGACCCTAGCGGTAACGTTTTGACCTCCTTCGGTTCTAGATAACTAGTTCCGAAGTCTTTCATCCTTTGTCTGGCGAGGGCATGACATTCGCACATCAAGTGTTTCATTGTCTCTTCTTCCTCGCCACACATTCTACAGTCTATGCTGTCAGAAAGACCCATTTTGGCCAAGAGAGTTTTGACCCCAAAGTGTCCCGTAAACACCCCCGTTACGAGTTTGAGTTGTCTTTTGCTATATTTCCAAAGCTTTTTGCTCCAGCCCGAGTCTACTTCGTGCATAAAGAGCTTTGAATGCCTGAGCCCCGTTAGATAAATAAATAATAAATACCAAGGAAGCCCTCGTGCCCTGGGATCCATACCAGTTGTACTTTGTTTCGCCTTCCAAGTTTGTTCAGAGCTTGGATGCCGTTGAATACTAGTCTAGAGTCTACTTTAGGCGCCGTAAGGGCCTTCAGTGCTGCTTGACTGTCGCTTAATATATAGATATTCATACCTTGGGTCTGTCTATCTATAATCTCCTGTGCACAGGCAATAATCGCGTAAGTCTCCGCTTGGAATACAGTCGCATAGTTGCCCATACTTACACTACCACGGTAGTCGTTTGCATAAATGCCTGCGCCCGTACCGAATCCAGTCTTGGATCCGTCAGTGTACCAAATAAGGTCGTTCCCATCAGAAATTGGTGGCTGTAGACCCCCCGCCCATTCGGCTCTATTATGAATTTTAATTTTAAAATTCTTTTGGAAAACAAATTTGGGCAGCATTTTATCACTACCCATACTTGTTAACTTATCCATGTAACTGTCTAGTTCCATGCTTGTATGTTTGGTCTTTGGCATGCTATCACTCCACAGACCCAAGATCTTGAGTCTTTGCAGGGACTTGCGTGCCTCCGACTGTATAACCAGGTGTAGCGGCGGTAGGTCCAACAGTACCTCTAACGCCGCCGTTCGCGTCGTTCTAAACGCGCCTGTGATTGCCATGCACGCTACTCTTTGTAATTTATTCAAAACATCTTTGCATGTACCCTTTGCAGTTCTTGGCCACCATGCCAGACTACCGTACAGAATGATAGGTCTCACCATCATAGTGTAGATCCACCTCAGTACTTTAGGGTTTAAGCCCCATGTTTTGCCATATGCCGACCTACACATACCAAACACTCTCAGTGTTTTGGTTATGAGGAGGTCTACGTGCTTTTTCCAGTTCAGTTCTTTATCAAGTGTCATACCTAAGTATTTCACTTCGCTGGACATATCTAGTACCCTGCCATAGAGCTTTAGTTGCTTCATGTTAGCGAGGGTCTTTTTCCTGGTAAAGGGTATTACCACAGTTTTCGCCGGATTAATGGAGAGTTGGCGACTATTACACCAGTGTTCCACTAGCTTCAGCGCTCCATTCAAGATTTCCGATACAGTGCTTGGGAATTTCCCGGTGACCAGTATCACTAAATCATCCGCGTATCCTACTGTGTACAGAGGACCTTTATTTAGCTCCTCTAATAGTGAAATCACTACTAGACTCCACAGGGTTGGTGATAGTACACCCCCCTGTGGGCATCCTTTTGTTGCCGTGGCTAATATTTCGTCTCCCATGAGGGAGGATTTTATTAGTCGACTATTCAGCATATTACTTATCCACCTGCACAGAGTCGGTTCTATGCCATGTTTCAAGGCAGCATTATTGATCGCTTGATACGTGGTACGGTCAAATGCGCCTTCCACATCTATGAACACGGCTAGACATGCTTAAGAAAAACGCCTCTAGTTTGACAGGCGGTTCGAGACAGTTCCGTTCTCACAAATGTTTTTTCAATATTCAATATGTATTTAAAAAAACATATGGTGATGAGGAAGTAAGAATAAAATTAATATGAATTATCACTATTTTTTAATCGTTTTGCATTAGCAGTAGGTTTTTAGTTTTATTACGTCTTGGTAAGCGAAATACCTTACCTTTTTTAGTATGCAGTCGTGAAATGGAACACAACTTATTTAAAAAGATTGGAAAAGTAAAAAGCACTAGTTCGCGAAAATGAACTTTGCGCACGCAAAACAGCCAAGAAAAACACCTTTTTTGACCAACTGTATTGGAAAATCTTTTGTGTCAGGTAATGACATTAATGACTTGTAGGTACGCAAAGCAAAGCAAGCACGATTAAGACATCCTAGATGCAAGTGGTGTTGCAATATTATTCGGTGCAATACTGATTATTTTTCTAATATACATAAGCACAAAAAAAACTAGTATATATGTTTAAGTTTTTATTAGGTACTTTGGTATCGAACTTTCGTAGTTTAAAATAAGAAAGGGATTTCCACAGCCCATACTATACGATTACAGCAAAATAAAAAAAATCCTCCCCTCTTCACGAGTAGTGGAGGTACTTGAAAAAATCTAATTTTTATTCTACCACTTTGTCGGAGTGATTAATATTACTTACTAAATTGCAGATTTCTAGTACTAACGGCCACTGAGCTATGCTGCGGGCAGACACACGGACAGACGGACATGGCGAAACTACAAGGGTTTCTTGTTTACTACGGAACCCTAAAAACGGGTCGTGTTTATGGTTTGCAATTTTCGTCCAGTATCTGACAAATACTAATACAGTGTAGTCCGTTTAGTACGACTCCACATACAACAACCAACCGTTTTTACCTACGTGTGCAATTTATTGTGCATAGGCATGTGGTTGGTTTTAGTATGACGTAATATGACCGGTCTCTTGCGCGTCGCTATAAACGGATTCTCCTGTATCTCTATATATTTCCAGTATGACCATTTTTTAAAATCCACTTATACACCATTACCACGTATTACCTAGGTTTTTACGAAAATGGGTAATAACTAATAATAGGCATTAAAATAGGTACTAACAATAAATCGTTTTCAAGTATTAAGAGTTGAAAAATATTAAACAATCAATATAACGCGTGTCCTGCTTAGGTGTCAATTGCTGCAAGTGGCTGCGATTCTCTCATTCTCAAGCGCTTATTAACGATTCATTTAAATATTCTTAGAATATTAATTATGTTCAAAATTAAAATTTTTATTCAAATAATGTCATTTGTATTTATAAACAAATTGATGCTAGGTTATCACCTATCATCAATTTGTTAGGTGTTCGGTTAATTCAAACAAAAACGAAGTGAATGCTCCACGTACCATAATTTAAAAAATATATTTCTACCAGAGGATACATCTGCGAACAAACAGTCTACCATCTGCGAAACGTTGGACGGCCAAACATTGGGGACTCTGTCCCATGCTTATCAAATGATCACTTACGGGCGTCAAATTCTGCCAAGTACGCAAGTGTGAAAGGTATCGGATCACCATAAATAGTAAAAAATAGACCATTATAAGCCATCAAGTTAAACAAACTTCAGTTCAGGATGTTATCTAAGATATTACTTGTACAATACCTATACATGCGGGAATGACACTGCGTTAGCTTAATGCAGTCACCAAAAACAATCTAAGTATAAGGTTGCCAGGCAACCGACATTGTTCGCATGCGGCGGAATATATTGTGTAATTCCCGCATAAATGAAATTGAATTATTGAAGTCTATAGGTAATCGCATCAAAGTAATGTTCTCAACAAACTGTGTTAAAATACTCAACAGCACGATTCGTGGAAATCCTCCTGAATGTTGTATTACTTCTGTTCTGTTCAGTTGTTATTGCGTATAGAAATAAATCATTTCCAATCCATCATTTGAAATCAGCCCATAGTTTTATATAATTCTTGACTAAATAAGTTACCTAATTAAAACCACACGGCACTATCACACCACGACACCTATTTTAGTTTGTTTTTACCACTGTTCCAGATGAAAATAGACGATATAATGCTTACACAAAACTTATTTCAAACGCTAATCCAAAGAATATCTATATTTAGAATCACAACACGTCACAACTTACAAATTGTCAATGTCATACAACCAAAGAGACAGTTAAATAGGTACGAGTTTATTTTTAAGATATGCGATATTTTCAGCCACGGAGTTAAATAAAAAAAAAGTTAATGGGTTTTTTCTTGAAGGATTTAACAATCCTTTAATATTAAATTACTAAATTTTCTCAAACATGCAATGAAATGTTGTAGTTAAGTGCCAAAAAAGTGGCCGGGAAGTAGCTCGTTGCCGGCCTAGGCCGGCAAGTACCTCTTTTTTAATTTTCATTTGACATAGGGTTGTGACCTGGCATCTTGGCTTTTGGCCAATAATTATCTGTAATTAATATTAGTATAAAAAAAATTTTTGGCAAATTTTTGCAGTTATAATTAGGTATTTAAATTATATAATTTAAAATAAATGTATAATAACTACTCAAAATAATATTTAAAAAGCAGTATTATACGGCGCGATCCCTCGGCCCCGATCACTGCATGTGATTAATTGGACCCAACTGACCGCGTCGTCTAATACCGCTTTTTTAAATAAAAAATTTGAAACTTTCAAACAGGTCAATCTTAAAAAAAAATGAGGTGTCGGTGTCGTATTTGACTTTTGTTGTGTTTCAAAGACTTAGTTTTGTAGTTGACTTATAATTTCTTAGAAAGAAGATATTTTTTTTTGTTTCATTTCATTGCATGTTTGAGAAAAGTATTATACATACCTCGGCCATGAAGTGACGGGTTGCCGTCCGAATACTATCCGGCCTCGCTTCGCTCGGCCGTCTACATATATTCGGCCGGCAACCAGTCACTTCCCGGCCTCGGTAGTAATGTACTATTACTAAATATTTCACCTACTATGCTTTTTTTTTAATCATAGACAATTTAGTGATACTGCAAATAACTGTCAACTAAATGTGGTTGGTCGGAATCTATTGGCAAACTTTTTTTCACAGGACGACTGGCTAAAAAAATGTTTCACATTTGTCACACTTTCAAATTTGACGAATGTATGATTCAATGATTTTGTAATCAATTTTCAGTAAAATACTCGTAGTAGTAAATTTATACAATATTTTATAATGCAGTCTGTCGTGACTTTCGAAAAACCATTACCTCATTTAAGTTTACCAGATTGGGATGCTCGTCTCTACGGGTTGAAGGTATGGGCTGTTTTATTACAATTTAGAATTATAGTAACTAAGAAAAAGCCGTGGAATAAAAATACAGTTAAAAGGTAGGAACAGGAGTTGATTGGGCAGCTCCAAATATTTAAGTTGTTTCATTGATGTGTAGCGATGAATTAAACATAAACAAAAATGTATTTAATTCTGACCAACGAAATAGAAGATATGAGTCAGTGCAACTGATTCCCAATTACCGTTGTTGTTGTTGTATTCTGGTCATTTTTTTCGCAACTCGACATCAAACGTGCCTATTTTGCGTGGTCCCAACGCTGGCCCAGCACTTGTTGGGGACCGTAAAGCACAATTACCGTTACAAT
>JALPQI010023933.1:0-11349 GCA_025490895.1 Thaumatotibia leucotreta | reverse complement strand
ACTGAGACCAAGAGCATATTGTGTGTTTAACTTACGACCTCACAGGCATTCTAAATATGAATTTTGTCGAGTGTTGTACTGTAATTTAATTTAAATTAGAGTAAACGTAATTGCAAAGATAAAGAGTCTACTATTATAATGTTACTTTGTTCCATGCTCTGAGTGGGACTAAGGGATTGAAGCATCATTGACCATTTATTTATGATGATGATGATGGGCAGCTGCGTCATCCATCATCATAGTGGACGGACACACTACATCGATCGCCAACCCACTTGCACAGCATGGTGATTATGGGTCTTTTCTTCCTAATGCGTCAATAAGCAAAGATACCTAATAAGAGAGATTTAAGTCCAGCAGTGGACTGAAACAGGCTGATGATGATGCTCTGGGTGTATAAGCCGGATTATATACGTCTAATATATATGTTTAAGACGAGTAAATAACATATTTTCATATCACTAACTATTTAGTTTGCAAATATTTTTTTTTCAATAACGTTTAAGTAACACCTATTTAATAATTTTTATGAGTGGATGAAAACGGTGATAAAATAAATTGTAATATTGAATAAAATCAATTCATTCGTCTCAAAACTTCGGATGATATTTATATGTTTTTAATATACTAGCAGCCAGACAAAATATGGCGACAATTTTTTTTTGGTTCCGTGTAGCATAGAGTTGTCTTCATTACGTACGTTACTACAAACGTGTGTTTGTTTATACGTTTGTTTGTACAGTACATTCAAGAGCAATGAACAGAACTACGATCACAAAACAGAAAAAACAGTAGAAGCGTAATGTAAGCGCAGCGCGTGTGGCAATAGTAAGCAGCGCAAGGCTTACCTGCACAAAAGTTAACCACAGTAGGCCGTCAGTTCTCTAAGCGCGCTCACGTGAGATCGTTTTCGAATAAATCCGAAAAAGAATGTGCAAATATGCCTTTTTGTGCCGTTTTGGGACGTAAAAGTAACAGCCAGAAGTCAAACCTCACCAATAAAGGTATTTCATACCACCGGAAGTTCTTAATTTGATAATATTTTAATATTTTCTAAAATATTTCGTCTTCTGCAAGATGTTTGTACTACACTAAATAAGAAACAACTTTATATGCCAATAATAAGGTCGTTTTTTATTTGGCATGAAACTATGGAAATTTCTAGAATTTCGGAACGATAGGCTGAGTAGCGGCCAATGCGAGGAAAGGGTCCAAAAAGGTATCGATATCGATATTTTATTTCGTCGATATACCTACATTAGTTGTCTTGAGCCGATTAAGTGAAAAAAATTGAAACATGTTCTTTATAATCTTTATTTATTTAATCGGGTTTCCGACTGTCATCGTCATCATCATCATCATCTCAACCTTTTGCTGCCAGCTGCTGAGCGTAGGCCTACGTATCATCATATTATAATATTGTGGATCTTAAGGTTTCGTGGCCAAATCATAGTTTCGCCATGTCCGCCCGACTGTCATCGTCATCATCATCATCATCTCAACCTTTTGCTGCCAGCTGCTGAGCGTAGGCCTGCATGTCATCCAATTATAATATTGTGGATATTAGGGTTTCGTTGCCAAATCATAAAAATGATACCATCCGCAGCAGAACCAAAGTAACCGAAATAGCTCTCCGAATCGCTAAACTGAAGTGGCAGTGGGCGGGGGCACATTGCGCGTAGAACCGATGGCCGTTGGGGCGGGAAGGTTCTTGAGTGGCGGCCACGTACCGGAAGGCGTAGCGTGGGTAGGCCCACCACAAGGTGGACTGATGACCTGGTGAAGGTCGCAGGAGTCCGCTGGATGCGGGTGGCGCAGGACCGGTCATTGTGGCAATCTTTGGGGGAGGCCTATGTTCAGCAGTGGATGTCTTTCGGCTGATATGATGATGATGAAAAACCAAAGCAAATCGAAGAAATGTACTTTTTCATCACACTTGCTTTGTAAGCGCCCCATTGCTTGCATGCATCGCGGGAGTATTCCCTAGGGAGTTTTAGAAAAGTTGGTACGTCATTTAACAATATTTTGTCTTAAAACAATTTTTTTTGCTTAGAAGTGTGATGAAAAACATTGTACGGTCACGGTGTCACGGTCGGTAAGCGGAATACTAACTCGAGTAATTAAAATCTAACACTCTAGTTAGTAATACGGTAATTACCTCCCTAGACGCCCAATGCTATTACTTCATATATATAATTATATATATTTTATCGATATAATACCGACTCTTGCACAGCACTATGACGCTTGTTAGCCATAACGTGCAAAAAGCAGCCTATCTCTTTTACTCTTGGGAAATGCCGCGTATGTGGGAGAGAGAACAAGGATTCGCCATCTATTGGGGAGTTGCTGAACTATTGAGTTTTAGTTATTAAACAGACTTATGCTACTCGACGCTAGATGGCAAAACTCTCTTTGTAAGTTAGTAGTAGCAAGCGAAACGTCGTAAGTAATAAAACGAGTAGTATAATTTTGCTTTTGTCGCATTCGAAATAAAGTTTATTTTTGTATAAGATTTTATAACCAATAAGCTTTCAGATACTTCTGTGTGCATGTTTGCGCCAGTGTGAGTGTGGCGACATCGGTTCTCTCGAGAATCGGGGTATAAGCCGCTTCTACGTTATTTTTTGTTCTGTGACTACGATCCACTGTACTGAGGAATACTAGTTAGTTACCTAAGTACTATACATACATATATATACACGTTGGTTTGTTTGATTTGGTTTTTTTTTGGACCTAGATTAGTGACGGTATAATATTTCGTTTTACCTATTTTATTTTGTTACATGGAAAACCAATAGCGCTATACAGGGTGTAAATCTAATACGGGCGAAGCTCTTAACACTTATACTTTAGATCTTAAACACCTTTATTGTCACTACTTCTGTTGTTTCTCCAATAAAGATAACTAACTTTTACTTTAAATTAGAGCAACAAAATGTTCCATATAAAATAATTCGGCGCGCAATGTAGAGCAACATACGCGAGTTAAACACTCGTTGACAGCTAATTTCAAAAGCAGATGACATAACTGCCATATCAACAATAACAAATGTTCGTACCTAGTACGCGAGATAAATAGGCCCCAGGTCGTAGGCATGATCACTACCGACTAGGGTACGGAGATTGACATAGTCGACATAGTCAGATGCCAGACTATAATAGGTACCTAACCTAAACATGTGTGGAATTAAACGCCACGAGTGGGCCGGCTATCTCTGTTTGAGTCATGACCGTAAACAATAATTCTGACGAGCACGGAATTTACAGGTTCCTGTCGTCATGACGATAATTATTCATCTCGTTCGTACAACAATGGAAGTCCCATTTTATAGGGGGCGCCCGAGTCGTCAAAATGACGAAGTAATTATTCCAAGCGCCAGTAGAAAAGGAAAAAAATAAACAAACCTAAAAACTTGCATTATTTAATAATCACGCACGTTCAGTCTTTGTCTAATCACCAACTTAAATATTTTATTAAATAATGCAAGTTTTTAGTTTGTTTATTTTTTAGGTTTAAGGCTTAAACCTTGAGTTCATATACATTTTCAGTTAAAATTATTGATATCTGTGGGGACATAATTAAATGTAACTTTAAAAAAATATTTACACTAATAAATAAAAAATCCCATGCTTGGTTTAATTTATATCCCGTATCACGTAATAATTTTTTTTTCAAACACTTTTTTTAAACTACAAATTATGTAGGTACGTAGATTTACACACGGTATATTAGAGCGGACATGGATCAAGAATAACTTGCACTTATAGTACATACATGCGAAATTAAATTATTATGAGTATTATGATAATTACAATCACGATAGTCAGCAATATAAATAATTAATAGCGTTAACTGGATAATTAATGTTTTCGCTCATCACTTGGCGATCATGACCTAGGCTAGTAGAGTCGCCTATATTGACTATAGAGTCCTGAGGGAGGTCGAGCAGTTTTATGAACAGCTATACACGTCGACCCGAGACCCCGTTATAAATCTAGCTGGAGACCCTAGAGCAAGATTAACCCGACACTATACCGAAGACATCCCGGACGTCAGCCTGTACGAGATTAGTGAGGCTCTCAAGCAACTCAAACATGGCAAGGCCCCGGGCGATGACGGAATCACAGCCGAACTCCTGAAGGCAGGTGGTAAACCGGTTCTCAAAACCCTTCAGAAGCTGTTCAATTCTGTCATTCGCGAGGGGATAACGCCAAAAGCTTGGAGCAGGAGTGTGGTGGTGCTATTTTTCAAAAAGGGTGACACCACTCTACTGAAAAATTACAGGCCCATCTCACTCCTGAGCCATGTGTACAAGTTGTTCTCGAGAGTCATCACGAACCGTCTCGCACGTAGGCTGGATGACTTCCAACCTCCCGAACAAGCTGGTTTCCGGAAAGGTTTCAGCACCGTGGACCACATACATGCGTTGCGGCAGGTTATACAGAAAACGGAAGAATATAACCTGCCCCTGTGCCTAGCATTCGTGGACTACGAAAAGGCCTTCGATTCGATCGAAATATGGGCTGTGCTGCAGTCTCTTCAGCGGTGCCAAGTCGACTATCGGTACATCGAAGTATTGAAGTGCTTGTACGGAAACGCCACAATGTCGGTCCGCCTCCAAGACCAGAACTCGAAACCGATTCCAGTGCGACGGGGTGTCAGACAAGGAGATGTAATATCCCCAAAACTGTTCACCGCTGCACTGGAAGATGTTTTTAAGGTTATGGAGTGGGAAAGACGCGGCATCAATATAAACGGCGAGTACATCACGCACCTTCGATTTGCCGATGACATAGTCGTTATGGCTGAGACCGTTGAAGACCTCAGAACAATGCTCGATGACCTCAGTGGAGCCTCCGGACTAGTTGGTATGAAGATGAATTTGGACAAGACGAAAGTCATGTTCAATGCTCAAGTAGTACCATCTCCCGTTACAGTCGGAGGCTCTACTCTCGAAGTTGTTGACGAGTATGTCTACCTGGGACAAACTGTTCAGTTAGGTAGGTCCAACTTTGAGAAAGAGGTAAATCGTCGAATCCGACTTGGCTGGGCAGCGTTCGGGAAGTTGCAAAAAATCTTCTCATCGAATTTACCGCAGTGTCTTAAGTCAAAAGTCTTTGACCAGTGTGTGTTGCCAGTGATGACTTACGGTACGGAGACGTGGGCGCTCACTATGGGCCTGATCAAAAAGCTCAAAGTCACTCAAAGGGCAATGGAGAGAGCAATGCTCGGAGTTTCCTTGCGTGATCGAATCAAAAACGAGGAGATCCGCAAGAGGACCAAAGTAACCGACATTGCTCGCAGAATTGCCAGACTCAAGTGGCAGTGGGCTGGGCACATCGCCAGAAGATCAGATGGCCGATGGGGCCCGAAACTGCTGGACTGGCGACCACGTACCGGAAGACGCAGTGTGGGCAGACCTCCCACAAGATGGTCCGACGACCTGGTCAAGGTTGCGGGAACCCGCTGGAGGCAAGCAGCGCAGAACCGGTCATATTGGCGATCATTGGGGGAGGCCTATGTCCAGCAGTGGACGTCTTTTGGCTGAAATGATGATGATGATGATGAGTCAAGGTAAAAAATATATACTATTCGTCATTAGAAAACAAGAAAAATGTAAACAAATATGGCCGATAGCACTTGACGTCACGTCTTTGACACATACGCGTTTCACACGTTCGCAGATATATTTTTATGTTAATACTATTAGGCGTAAGGTTGACTGATGACCTGGTGAAGGTCGCAGGAGTCCGCTGGATGCGGGTGGCGCAGGACCGGTCATTGTGGAATCTTTGCGGGAGGCCTATGTTCAGCAGTGGACGTCTTTCGGCTGGTAGGACTAATAGATATCTATAATGTTAACTAAAAATGTACATAAACATGTAAAAATTCATCAATAGTCGGCTTATACAATACTTTACAATATAACTATTTCGAATATAATCGGCCTAGTCGTTTTTGAATAACTACGGATCTCTACATCGAGCATGGCCCGACATGCTCTTGCCCGGTTTTTAGGGTTCTGTAGCCAAGATGACAAAAACGGAACCCTTATAGATTCGTCATGTCCGTCTGTCCGTCTGCCCGTCTGTCCGTCTGTCCGTCTGTCACAGCCGATTTACTCGGAAACTATAAATGCTACAGTAACGAAATTTGGTAAGAATATGTGTTGTATGAACCGCTACAGGATTATGATACTAAATTGTAAAAAAAACCATTGGGGTGGGGGCCCTCTATACATGTAACTGAGGGATAGAAAAAAAATTTGAGTTGTATATAAGCGTGTGGGGTATTAATAGAAAGGTCTTTGAAAATAATATGAAGGCTTATAAATCTCATTTTTATTTAAGCAAATCGTTTTCGAGATATCAGTTCTCAAAGTCTGAAAAATGTTTCCCCCCCCCCCCCCTCTATTTTTTTAACTACGCGATATAAAATTCTAAAAAAATATATGTTATGCACATTAATAAACTCTATCAACGATTTTTGGTTTGATTAAATTATCTCCCATAGTTTTTGAGGTAGGTTGATTTAACTGTATTTTTTTAATAATAAATAAATTAATAAAAAAATTAAAAACACGACTGCCGTTTCAAAACGTTCTTAAAAGTAAAAAATAATTCCTTTTTCAGGTTTATTCTTGTGAGCGTATCTACATATAAGCGCTTCTCTTATTACTTAGGATATTTTTTTCGATTGCAGTCGGGGAACCGTTCATTACGGAAAATATAAACATTATGAAGGTTCCCCGACTGCGATCGAAAAAAAATATCCTAAGTAATAAGAGAAGCGCTTATATGTAGATACGCTCACAAGAATAAACCTGAAAAAGGAATTATTTTTTACTTTTAAGAACGTTTTGAAACGGCAGTCGTGTTTTTAATTTTTTTATTAATTTATTTATTTGAAACCTTTTAGTGTATTCGAAGATTCTTTAAATTTCGATAAAATTTAGAAGGTTGACCCTGCGGATGGGCCGAAGTTCGCTCTGGAGGCCCGAAGAGTTCCCATCCCAGGTATTTTGGGCGAAGCTGTAAGGCACGCCGCGCGAGGTCCGGAACGTTAGCGAAACCAATGTAAATTTATATTAAGCAAGTCCGGACTTCCGAAGGGTGAGCTTCAGGATGGGAGGTCGAAAGCAGAGCTCGCGGAGGCCCGGACTATCACTTCGAAGGCCCAAGCGTGTCACTCGCAAGTAATTTAGAGCAAGACTGAAGGCCGAGCTGTCAAAAAATTGGGCCACCATGCTTCTTCAACTACCTCAGCATCTGAATAAGCCGACATCCACGTAGGACCGAAGGCCCGACGGGTGAGACCACAGGTATAACCGTCCCTCTTAGCCTTTTGACCGCTAGACGACCCAATATGCTGAGCTCTATATGACACGCGTACGTGATTATTTAAACGAAATTTAACTTTACGGCGTCCAGCGTAAGAAAGTGAGACATGACACTTGTAAGAAATTTAAAGCAAGGCCGAAGACGGAGCTGCAAAAAAAATAAACTACCAAGCTGTTTGAAGTACCTACCCCAGCCTCTAAATAAGCCGAGCTCCGCTTAGAGCCGAGGACTTGGAGCGTCACTATCGGTGTGCTCTCGGCGCGATCCCGAGGACTGGAGGCTCGACGGGCGTATCCACGCGGTTCAACCGTCCTTCTTAACTATCTTAACAATCGAAGCCAGAGCTTAGCGCTATCAGGGCACGTAATGGAATAGTGAAACATAAAAATGAGTCGCAAGCCCGACGATAGTTTCCACAATTTGCGAAAGTTGTAGACCGCACTCCGCGTGGGACTGATAGCCCGAAGTGTCCTCCAGAGAGGCGCCGGCTTACGAGGCCGAAGACCGAGCTACCAGAGCCCAGCGCTCCTTCGCTATACAATGTAAAAGTGTACCTTTAAAACGAATCTCAGGGCCGCAGACCCGACAGTTCGTTTCGAGAAAATTCGAAGGCTGAACGTCTACGTGTGGCCGAAGGGCCGTAGGCGAAAAAGGGCCTAAATACAATTATTTTTTTACATATTTCAAGTTTTAATTTTGAGGCGCTTGTATGGCACGCATAGCAATTTTGTTTGGCCACAATTGCTGTTGTTATTGTATTGTTAGGTACATTCGCCTGATATTCAAATCACATCTAGAAATTCTTGATATTTATTAGTGAGGTACGTACATGGCACTTAGCGCATGATTAGTGCGACAGTATGTCGCTGCAAAATAGACTAACCATCCCTCTTTTATTCATATAGTTAGTAAAAAATGGAAAATCTATCTCGCAGCGACCAACTGACATACCTGCCAATCATGTACTAAGCATACATAGTTATGTGGTTAAATGTTTCGTATCACGCAAACTATTTACGTAGGTACATGTTATTTCCATTTTTATTCAATATTGTGTTATAGCTATTTTCCGCAACTCGTCCTCTAAGGTGCCTATTTTGCGTGGTCCCAACGCTGGCCCAATACTTGTTGGGAACTCACAAACAAATTACCTCACGATGTTTTCCTTTACCGCAAAGCACTTGTGATGATATCAAATGATGATGTACATAAGTTTTTCAAAAACCTCATCGGCACAAGCTGGGGATTGAACCCACGACCGCTGCGTAGCAGCCGTGCGTTGTACCACTCGACCACAAACACTTATATACGATGTATCTGTTTCATACACACTAAGCCCCGTGTCAGCGGTGACAGTTCTGTCACGGCTTAGAATTCAAAGAAAAATTTCAATACCGCGATGTAGAACATTTCGAGTTTTCTCTTCATACATATACTTAAACATATAACTTGTATGTGTATTTACAATCTGCATGTAAAATGCTTTAATTTGATACCCAAATCATAGCGTTTGGATCACATATTATTCTTTGTGATTTGATTGCATTTTAATGAATCTCGCTCTTGTTGAATAAGTTACGCACATATAAGTTATGTACATATTCGTAATTGTTGTTTGAAGCTCTTCATTTTGATACCAAACTCGATAGGTTTCTTTCATGTTTATTTTTTTTGGTTAGATAATATTGAATTTCTAAGCCGTCATATTATTTTTAACGTGACGTAACATATCCTATGTTACCCGCGACGTCACGAGGATTCTAATGATACCTTACACTATTAAAAACGGTTAAGTGGTCGCGAAGATCTGCGCGTTTAAAGAAAATATGAAACATACATAGGGACTGAACACATATACTCTCCTTTTGGCAGTCGTGTAAATAAATTGATAATGGTACGGAAACCTTCGCGCGCGAGTCCGACTCGCACTTGGCCGGTTTTTTAATCATGTCTGTATGCTTAGCACATGATTGGTATGTCAGTATGTCGCCGCGAGATAGATTTTCCATCTTTTACTAACTATATGAATAAAAGAGGGATGGATTTGGATAGTCTATCTCGAGACATATTGTCGCACTAATCTTGTGCTAAGCCTACTGGAGCATAAGTTCCAAAATTATAAACATACTTATGGCGTTGATTGTGTTTTATGTAAACAAGTAAAACGTAAATATTCAATGAAATACTACTCGAGCGTAAACTGCGTTTTTACCACGACCGATTATAATCGTATCGGTCATAAAACTGAAAATGCCTACTTAAGCCCTCTTCCTACCAAAAGCGACTTTAACAACTAACAGCTGGATGCCCCACAAGTTACTTAGAAATAGTCATGATAAAAAAAAATTAGTGGCTTTTTCTAATTTTTAAGGTGTTTTTCAGAAATCATAACGGCTATGCTATTTAAAACGTTAAATTTAATACATATCATTTAATTTTACACGAAATGACAAAATTGACGGCATTAATTACCTCAATTTGAAGAGGTAATTTAATAGTTATTTGTTATATAAGGGTGCAAAGTTGTATTTTACCCGCGAGTATGAAATTGAAACACGAGCAAGCGAAAGGATTCTATAGTTGAACCACGAGCGAAGCGAGTGGTTTTAAAATAGAATCCTGAGCAGCGAGTGTTTTAACATACGAGAAGTAAAATACATTTGCACCCGTGTGTAACACAAAACTTTTCCCCTCACTATAGCGAGGAAACTCAAAAAAGGTAATTATTTGTTCACATTACAATCATCATTATCATAGATCATCGTTAGTGATAATAATTTTCCAAATGCATCATGTATTTAATGCAAGATTTTGTCGCAGTAAACTTACCACGAAAAAGTAAACGCAGCACGATTTTAACACATTCCTGTAGTTGCACACCAACGCCAATGCATTATTAAATCATTTTCATTCATTATTTTTACAAAATTATAACAGAACACCCTGAAAGTTGTTTAGTTTACTATTTTTATGCGTGTTCGAGTCGGTAAATAAAGATTATAACCTATAATATTCTTTGACAATGTTGACGTTGACATTTTCTGCGTTTTGTGATTGCATCTAGTCCATCTTATCATCATTCACTAAAACAATTGTTACTTATGGAATTTTAGGATTTATATGTTAAAATCATCATATTATATAAAGGTTTGTATTTAACACTAAATTCTCAAACAAATTATTTAATTATCATTAATATGGAACAATTTCCACGAGCATTTTACGTTTTGTTATTCCAAAACCAAGATCATTACTTTGCCACACAAGTGAATAATATGCGTTTTTACACGTTCGTATTAAAGGATAAACGAGCACTTTACGAGCTAGTGAGGGGAAAATGATTTTATAAATTTGTCTTAAAACTCCTTTTGAAGCCAAAAAATACAAAAACAAACCCAAAAAAATACTAAAAATTTATAGATAACTTGTAAATTTTTAAGTAACTTGTAAATTTAATTGTTAGTCGTTTATAGGGTTAGAAAAACGTCTTACTGTTCACGACTCACGTTTCACCCTGTATTTTGTATTTGTATTATTGTTTTTTTTTAACTTTTTTGTTTTCTACTGGTGTACGGTTCAGAAACTTGGGCACGTTTTGTTTACACGGAAGGGACTTTCTTCTGTTCGTTTCTATCGCTGGTAGCTGATCGCTTACTCGCTTTTGGTGGACGAGGGCCTAAGATTGAGTTAGATCAACATTCCTATGCATGAAATCAGGTAATATTTCACTTTTATACCGTGTAGTGTTGTTATCAAATTAAGCGTATTTTGTAATAAAAGCAAATAAGTAATATTTATTATTGTTTATATGTTTCTAATTCTGTATATGTATGTTTTCATAATATATCGTCGTCTCGCTTGGTCCCACATCACAAGCCTTAACTGGGCTTACCGTGAGACTAGGAATCGTCCTAGTCCCACGATTGTCCCAGAATGTGTTTATTATTTAAATTAAGAACCCAAATAGTTTCAAATATTCATTAAAGAACAACAAAATGAATGAGG
>JALPQI010023932.1:0-13622 GCA_025490895.1 Thaumatotibia leucotreta | reverse complement strand
AAATATAAATAAATAATATTTTTGGACATCGACCACAAATCGACCTAGTCCTATGGTAAGCTTAATTAAGGCTTGTGATGTGAGTACCAGGCGACGATATATATAATAAGATAGATACATATTATAGGTACTTAAATACATAGACAGCCATGACCAAGGAACAAATATTTGTGATAAATAAATACACAAATAATGCCCTCGCCGGGATTCGAACCCGGAACCTCCAGCTTCGTAGGCAGGGTCATTACCAACTAGGCTGCGGAGGCTGACCGGATGAAAGAAGAGGTTTATTTAAGTTACCTCCAACCTGCAATTAATAAAAAAGTTCTAAGGGCGATTATGGAAATTTACCTCCTAGTGCGTAGAAGTGCTGTACACATAAAAGTAATAGGAGAGGCCTATGTTCAGCAGTGAACTGCGATAGCCAGATGATATGATAATCTGAAATGCGGGAATTACACTGTACAGGATGCTTAGCCAAGTTGCCAATCGCTGACGCTTAGTAGCGTATCGTAGTTTTCCCTCTCTGTCACTCTTTCATATTAGTGCTACAAAGAAAATTAGCTGCCTTTCGTTTACAATTGACGATTAAGCGTTAGCGATTGACAACTTGTCTAAGCACTCAGGCAATCAGCGTAGCTCCGCTTTTAGTCCGCTTGCCGCTTACAACTTGTAGATAAACGATAACTCCGCGGCCACTCCACACTCGCGCCATTTTTTGTCTCCTCTAATGCAATCGACGATTTGCCGGTCTTGTCACGCCTGTCACCATGTTGACTGTACTGTATACATTGCGTGACTAAATTGAAAGCCACTGCGCATTATTGTTTTATTTGTCGTTTTGTAGACGATTCAGATATTTAACGGTTATATTGTAATACGGTTTAGTTTTTTTTTATTCAGTCTATCTTTGTGTTCCACTGCTGGGCAAAGGCCTCTCCCCTCAAACTCCTTAGTTCAATAAGAAGAAAAATATTTTGAAGGATTTAAGGTCTCTGCCCACTAGACCGTACCATACCATGACAGTGGCATGAACGTATCAGACAAAAACTGTTCTTTGTATGGAAAAGTATGAGACGGTGTTCGCTGGCGCCGGAACGTCCTAGTGGGCATAGTCTCATACTTTTCAATACAAAGAATAGTTTTTTGTCTGACACATTCATGCTACGGTCATGGTATGGTACGGTCTAGTGAGCAGAGACCTTAAATGGTCAGAAATATTTGGATAAAATGAAACTCATTACTAGCATGCAAAGAGATGCCCTCGCCGGGATTGAAGCCCGGGACCTCCTGCTTCTTCGTAGGCAGGTTCACTACGAACTACGACACTGGAACCATACATATTAAGGTAATGTATAATAATAATACATTTGTTTCAAGGTAATGTAAAGTATTATGTAAAGAAGGAAAAAATATCTATATCACACACGATGAAGGTAGGTACCTAAATCGCGTGGATGTTTTGTCCGTACTCGCAATGTAAAGGCACACATGTCAAAAAGTGCGCACTTCAATTGGTAACAAACGTAGATGTTCATATTAAGCGAATATCTGTACTTTCTCTCGAGAAAGGCATGCGAAGAGTTATTGAAATGGAAGTCAAGTGTTAGGTAAACGTGTGTTGTAATACCAAAACGAGTCATTCATAATCATTTGAGAATACATACTAATTTTATAGACTATGTGTTTTTATTTCAAAGTTATCTCACACTTTTTTTGTAACATAGGTACATATGTATTTTTTATACAGTGTCCCAAGGAGAAGTGACTGGCGCCTTATGGAGACGGAAACGAAATGTATGAAACGGTAAAAAAAATATATATATATTTTCAGAAACACACATTGTACAATATATTTGCACTCTGACACTAGGCTGAGCCTGTCCTGCCGAGCCTCTTTATTGAAAATTATCTGAACAAAAAGCAAAACGCATGCGAGAAAAAAGAAAAAAATTAAATACAGAAAATACAATTTTTTTTCGCGGTTTCCGTGTTGTTCCCATAGTAAAAGTTGTTCAGTAGGAAGCTGGTCACTCCTCCTTGGGACACACTGTATGTTTTCTACCCAGAATCGTAAGCTCTTTCGAACCTAATAGTAGAAAAAAATGTCCCACAATTAACATACATTTATCTAATTAAATAAACCTTGGGACAACAAGTTATTCCTATCGGGATCGAAAGAGCTCGCGGAAATAATATTAAAAGTTCTAAATCCAAAAAAAATAATCATAAAAAATGGCCCTTAAGGTATTCGCATCGCATGTTATATTTATAGTTATTATGTCTCACGAAGGTTCAAATTCAATCAAAACAACGTAAAAATAATTAACCTGTAAGAAATTAATTTAAGAATCACCATATTATTTGAACAGACGACCTTATGAAGGTCGCCGGGACATACTGGATGCAGGTCGTATCTAACCGGTACATGTGGAGATCCAGAGGGGAGGCCTATGTTCAGCAGTGTACGTCTTATGGCTAAGATGATGATGATGATATCATTTTGTAGGTCAAGTTTAACAACACAATAATAATTATTCTAAAGTCTCTCACAGGCTATAATACAATTTACAATAACATTCATTATTTTGCAAAGAATGGAATAGATCTCATCCAATCTTATTTCTATTAGACATATTCACACAGACTAGTTAAATTCAAGGACGAACTAGCATTGTTTATTCCAAATTTAACTAATTTTAGCAAAGCGGAAAAAACTGTTTTTGTAACCAACTTTAAAAACGGAGGAGTTATCAAACACGACTGAATTTTTTCGTATGTATAAATTTTCTGGATATTTCCAAGAATTGTGTTACGATGTTAAGTTGCATTCAGACCAAACGAGCATTCGCTATTCTAACCCCCTACTCTACGAAATTCGATCGTTACACAAAACGTGATTCGTTGATTTCGTAGAGTGGGGGATAGAATAGCGAATGCTGGTTTGGTCTGAATGCACCTTTATTTTTTTAAACGAACTTATAATCCCGAGATGGTTCCGTTGACACCAATTTGAGGTCTGATGATAATGGGACCTTGGAGTAATCGGTTAAAGTCGATTTTTTTTATTTCTAATTTGGTGATTATTTATGTTTTGATCAGAAAACCTACCCTACCTTTATAACCTTCTTAAAATAAATGATATGATATATAATCTAGAGCACACACTAATTCACATTACATCATCATCAGCCTATGATCTCGTTTCACTCGGGCTCCAACTTTCACCCTCGCCGAAAAAAAGTTTTCCCGCACTAGTTAGGAAATGTACTATTTTAGTACCTACAGATGGTGCCTTTTTTAGGCTCTAGTTCGAGAAGTGTCATTTTACGTCAGGTCCAAAACTTCGGAGGGCCATCTGCCCTAAAAAACGTCGTACGAGACACGTGCAAAAACGCGGTCGTGGTTTAAAACATCGCTACTCGTTCTAAATTTCATGTTTTTCGCACTTTTGTCGTAATGTATTATTAAAATATTGGGCTATTTCGAGGTATTTGTAAAATAACGGTTTCGATCCCTAACCGTTTAATTATATTTCTAGTTATTGAAATGGTATTTGGAAAGGACTTCTCTCCGAGCCGTTGAAAGGATACATAGGAATACAATTAAGGCAGCCTGCGTATTGTGACGTCACTAGTGCTATCACCGCATCTCAGTTGGAGTCAGTGCCTTACTCACTGCTTACACCCACAGATCTCGCCACAACTACTTAGATGTAGCTTTTGAGGTAAGAGATGGTCGATCGGATACAAAATTACGAATGAATGAAAACAAAAATCATCGTCACATTTTTGTGTTTATATGAAGTAGAACCCATTATTTTGATTTAAACTTTCATGATTACATCATACATACATACATCATCTGATCAACGTATCTCAGTCCACTGCTGATGTAGGCCTCTGCTATTAACTTTGCATTAGGAGGTAAATGCCCATAGTCTCCAGGCTGGGCAAGGGGATTGGCGATCGCAGTAATGATAATGCTGCTGCCCATCATCATTCTTATGTCTAAGAATGGTCAGACACTTCAATCCCTTATTCGGGTATTCGGAAGAGTTAGGGTGGTGACCAACGTATTCTTACTGCCGTGGCCACATGGCCAACGGTTTTTACGATTATTACTCATATTTTAACTAAAAACAGGTCTCTGTCACGTAAACTTGCGCTTAATATTATCCTGACGTTTCAGGCGTGATGTTACATCCATGGTAGCACTGTCATGCTCAAATGACCTGGGTTCATGTGACATTTTTTGCTTCTTACGATCTCAGTAATACGTTGTTAAAGTTAAACGGTTTCCTTGTGTAAAGCGGTATCTGTAGTATGTAGTCTATGGACTATTTACTTCAATTAGAATTCCCCTCGTGTCAAAGATTGCGTTTTGCGTTACATTTCCTTGCGTTACGCAAACCCGTGAGAAACCATCTTGCGTAGTCCTTGCTATATGAATATGACTTTGCATTTATATGATTCATCTCATTCATCTCCGATGTCAGGCCACTGCTGTACAAGTGAATATAGGGCTCTTCCATTACCTATGTGAAAATAGGCCTGTATTAAGGTTAACCAATTTCGCCAAGATTACAAGAAAATAAATGTCACGTCCAATATGGTTTCCCTAATACATATTATTTATATAAGTGACCATAAATGCACGTTTCGATATTCGATATACTCTTAGTTTTTTTCATTCAGTAAAAAAATACAGAATATTAATTCTATGGAAAACATTGTCAGCCTCCGTAGCCTACTTGGTAGTGACCCTGACTTCGAAGCTAGACGTTCCGAGTTCGAATCCCGGTGAGGGCATTATTTGTGCAAGTATTTATCCTAAACATTTGATCTTTGGTCGTGGCTGTCTATCTATTATAAATATCGTCGCTTGGTACTCACATCACAAGCTTTAATTGAGTTTACCGTGGGACTAGGTCGATTTGCGTAAGATGTCCCAAGGTGTCGTATTTATTTATAGACTTTCTTTTAAATTCTCCACACAAAATATAGTAGCCAATTTCATAGTACCATCTTACAATGCTCAATCTAATAAGTCGCTGTTGTATGAGTCCACTTGTCTGACCGCCATCCACACATACACATACATACATACATACACACATACATACATACATACATACACATGTGGGCAAGTCCGGTGCCACTCACTTTCCTTGTTGCGCAAGCGTATTGTCCGACATTTTGAACTTGCTCCGTGCGAATACTTGCGCTGGACCGGTGTGATGCCAGGAGCGTGTCGGGCCACGCGTAGTGGGTTCTGAAAGTTATGTGCTTTATGTCAGTATAAAATATTACAAAAAACATAAACAAACAGGGTCACCTTAAAGTTGTATGTAAGAAATCGCTTTTTAACGATAAGACCGCCCATAGCAATACCTTTACTTGTACCTAATAGTTAAAATACTGCCTAGTGTACCTGCGAGTACTTTTATTAAAATATAGGTATTACGGTGTGTAATAATGAGTAAATATTGTATTTTGATACTACTTACATTACGATTTTTTATGGAACGAACCTGTATTGTTAAAATATTATTCTTAACAACAAAGTGAAAAAAGCGGTTTTAAATGCTCTGAACACGACTAGTATACTTACGAGTAGGTACCTATGGCCGTGTGGTGACGGCAGCAAGAATACATTTGTCACCACCCCAACTCCTCCTGCGGGTGTCGTAAGAGTCGACTAAGGGATTGAAGTGTCACTCACCATTATTTGATAAAAGATTGATGATGGGCAGCAGCGTCATCATAGTGGACACATTACTGCGATCGCCAATCCGCTTGCCCAGCGTGGCGATTATGGGCATTTACCTCCTAATGCGTTTATACGCATAGTTAATAGGAGAGGCCTACGTCCAGCAGTGGACTATCATAGGCTGATGATGTATGTATGTATGTAGGTACCTATACTAAAAATGTACGCCCTTACCTTAATTTAAAACATGTTTGAAGATACGTTCCTTTTATACCAGGATTTTATTTCATGTAGGTACCTATAGTTTCCCTATATTTGTAGTGTTTTTTAACGCCTGCAATAACTAACTTGAAAAAAAAATAGTGCTGATGGTGATGGCCGAATGTTTATGTGCATGCGCCTTGTGGTGACGGCAGTAAGAATACATTTGTCACCACCCCAACTCTGCCCGCGGGTGTCGTAAGAGCCGACTAAGAGATTGAAGTGTCACTCACTATTCTTTGATAGAAGACTGATGATCGGCAGCAGCGTCATCATAGTGGACATATTACTCCGATCGCCAATCCGCTTGCCCAGCGTGGCGATTATGGGCATTTACCTCCTCATGCGTCTATACGCATAGATAATAGGAGAGGCCTATGTGAAGAGGCCTAAAGATGACGTGATGTGAAACGAATGGTCAGTGACACTTCAATCCCTTAGTCGACTCTTACGACAAGCTAAGGAAGAGTTGGAGTGGTGACAAATGGATTCTTACCACCGTCACCAAGCGGCTAAATAGGCCTAGGTATAATGTTGGCGAAATTCTCAAATAACAACAAAAGATGACGTTATACATGGTTTCCCTAATAACGTAACTACAATGTGTTAAACTATAATAATTGCCACTTTTACTTTGAGTCATTCACCATAATTGAAAGACGGACTTGTTTCGACATTTTTATGCGTAGGAACTAGGAACTTGAATCGGTTTGCAAAAGGTGTGGCGTTAGTGTAAGCTATTGTCAGCCTCCGAAGCCTCGTTAATAATGACCCTGCCCACGAAGCTGGAGGTTCCGGGTTCAAATCCCGGCGAGTGCATTATTTGTGTATGTATTTAATATCACAAATATTTATTCCTTGGCCAAGGCTATCTATCTATTTAATCGTCGCCTGATACCCACATCACAAGCCTTAATTGGAACTTACCCCACGGTATACCAACTCCCACACTTGGTTGATTTGTGTAAGATGTCCCAAGATATTTGTTTTATAAGTCACTATGGGTAAAAAAGTTTAGAGAAGCTCCTATTGTATTGTAGTAGTAAATTAAATTATCCATTTAGATTACATATTTGTGTTGTTCGACTTCTAATCGTATACCAAATTATTTATTTGAATAAGTTACTATAACTACATGCAACATATTACTTACTAAAGCTTTTTATAAATACCTACTCGTAAATAATTAGCATGGGGCATACGTACACAAATCGACCTAGTCCCACGATAAGTTCAATTAAAGACACAGAAAGCAACCATGCCCATGAAACAATTTTAATTATTATTCATGATAAACACACAAATTGAAACGATTCAAAAGGGCTTGTTGCTGGGACTACTTGATTTAAAGAATCGTTTGACTTTGACATGATAGTTTCCTGCCTATGTATTTTAAGCGTGTTTTTGAATTTATCTATTATATCTATAAATCGTCCCTATTATTAGGCACTCACAACAAGGTTAATAGAGCTTACCAGGGACTAAATTACGGTTTGAGTAAAAATATCCAGCGATATGTAATTGTTTAATATTTCTACACAATTCGCTATAACTGTGGCCCCACCCTCTCTGACCAAACAATGGTACATTTCGCGTACCATCGACAATTACCGATAATCATCTAAAATCTTTGTTCAAATAAAAAACAAAGGAATTTGGTCAATACTCACAGTTACGTAACTTCGGGCTTATACAGAACGATTTTGTAAGCAAATAAGGTAAAATGTGCGGTTTAAGATTGGTACAGTTTAAGTAATAAATATAGACATGCGGACAATCAAATCTTCAAAATTATGTATGTACACAACTTTATTTATTGTTATGAATAACTATAAGCCTAATTAAACCCCTATAAGTATAATTATTGTGTGTTTTTCAGGAATAATAAAATACCCTGCTTACGAAGCTGGATGTCTCGGGTTCAAATTCTAGTTAGATCTCTTTGTATTGGTCGTTTTCAAAAATATTTTTCCTAACTAGTGCGCAAAAAGGAACTTAGCGCACGCTTCGCGTGAGGTAATTTCTCTTTTTGACGCACTTGTTATAAAAAAAATCGTCGCTTACACGTGCAAAAACTTTTTTTTAACGCACTAGTTAGGAAATATACTATTACGTAATTAAGGGATGTACTATTAATAATAAAATCAAAAATCACGATCGTTTTCAAGTATTACCTATGAAAGTTTGTGTGTGTGTTACTAAGTTGATGGATAGATAGCTTCGTAACATAAAAATGTGCTGTTAAGTTTTTTTTTAATTGAATCTCTTAACTAAGTATATTGAATTTTACAATCGACCCCTTTATTAACACTTAATTATTGTTATTTAAGATTATCGTTTAAATAGTAATATGTAACATTATGATATTGTAGGTATACAAGTATTATGTACGTAGTAAAAATACCTTTAGGAATGTTTATTTCAATATTTAAATAAGTTTAGCCAAATATTTCCTTTGGTTAGCATGTTCTGTTTATATTATGTTAGTTATTCATTCATTACTCAATATGTGTAACTTAAAATATTTAATCATAATCATTTATTTGCACATAAATAAAGAATTACATAAAAGGTGATCCATAAATAACAGCGTTCTAATCTTTTTACCTGTTTTTTGACAGCATGTACATTTTCGATGAAATATCAAAGTGCGATGAAGTACTTTATATCGTGACCAACAGACATAATATATAGATAACACTAGTAAAAATAAGCAGATCAAATAAATGGCCGTGGTAATGAGGTGCCGTGTGGTGACGGCAGTAATGTAATTTAGGCAGTAAGAATACATTTGTCACCACCCCAACTCTTCCCGCGGGTGTCGTAAGAGTCGACTAAGGGATTGAAGTGTCACTGACCATTCTTCGATAGAAGATTGATGATGAGCTGCAGCGTTATAATTGTGGACACATTACTGCGATCGCCAATTCGCTGGCCCAGCGTGGCGATTATGGGCATTTACCTCTTAATGCGTCTATATTCGCATAGTTATTAAGAGAGGCCTACGTCCAGTAGTGGACTAACACAGGCTGATGATGTTGATGATGTTATTTCAAATTTTCCACGATTGTTTTCCCATTTCGTTACCACATCTTTATACATGTTGTATGCCGGTAACGGAATGGAAGGATCTTAATTAAAATCGAAGTTTTTGGACCAATTTTTCTTCTATTGATTCTGAAGAGATATCACATGAAAAGTACGTTAAAAAAGTAGAGGGGAAATAAAATTACACTTTTGAGCTTCTTTCAAAAAGTTTTTACATTTCGATGACGTTTTATTGATAAAAATTGGTAGAGTCAATGACGCTGTAAATCCACTGCATTTCCCAAAATGTTTGTATGAAACGTTAATTTTTTGTTACCAGATTCCTATACATTTTTGCTAACAAAAGTTGAACGTTTCCTACAAATATTTTGGCAAACGTGATTTTTGTATACATTTCTTGGTATTTTTGTTGTGTAAATCGTCAGTGTCTAACTCAAATGGCCAAAACGGAAGACCAGCGCTGGCTCTGCTGGCAAAATGCTGAGTTTTGGCCATATCGAGACAAAATTTCGTGTTTACTGTTTTATTTTGTTTCTACTGTGTTCTTGTCTCGAATAAACGATTTTTCTTTATTTCTTTCTTTTCAAATGTGGTGAATTTTGTTCAGCATCATTGATTGTACACATCACATCATCAGCCTATGTTAGTCCACTGCTGGACGTAGGCCTCTCCTATTATCTATGCACATAGACGCATTAGGAGGTAAATGCCCATAATCGCCACGCTGGGCAAGCGGATTGGCGATCGCAGTAATGTGTCCACTATGATGACGCTGCTGCCCATCATCAATCTTATAGAATGGTCAGTGACACTTTAATCCCTTAGTCGACTCTTACGACACCCGCAGGAGGAGTTGGGGTGGTGACAAATGTATTCTTACTTTGCCGTGTGGTGACGGCAGTAAGAATTGATTGTACTAGTCAATCAATTTGTAACAACATTGAAGACGTAATCCAAATGTATTTTTTTTATTGCACCTTTACTAGCTCCATCAATAAAGTTTAAAACAATCTATTACAGCATCTTGTATGTATGTATGTACGAGTAATCAAAACCGTCAGCTGTCACTACCCTATCAAAAAACTAGCTGTCACTGCCAACATCACAGAAGTGACAGATGTTACACTAACAACAACCGACGCCAGTCGCAACCGTCACTTCCGTACGGTCACCATCAGGTCACTATATAACGGAGCGATTGAAGTGTTCAAAAATATCCGAACATGAACTCTAATGTCATAAGAATAAGGGCTTGTATAGATATTTATGAGTACCTTGACCGCTTCGATATATCTGATGGTGAACGTACAAATCCATAATTATACAGCTAATCTTAACAAACTACTACTACACGATCAATCTAAATAAAAGCAACCTTATGTGAACTACTTAAAGCTCAAAATAAATACCCGTCTACACGTGATACACCATTTTGAAAGTTACATCACTAACAGATGTTCCTTTCACCCGGAGGCTATCACGAAAAAGTCCATTGATGCGTCTATAGAACCTTGTCGTATACAGTCAGTGCGTGATTCGAAAGTAATTTAGTTGAGGTGATGGTTTTGACAAGGTTCTTCGAAGTTTTTGATAGTAGTAATCAATTATAGGTTAGTACGGTCAACACTTTAGGATGCGGCGTGATGAATTAATAAAAGATTTGATGGTAATTACTTTCGAATGTGATTTATATATCAATCAATGGGTATAATTTAAGATAAAATATTTAACATTTCAACACTGACTTTCAATATTAAGTTCCAATGATTGTATGATGATTATTGTTTTACGCGCACTAAAGTGTCTCATGCAATAATAACGGAGATGATGTATGCAGATGATTTGTGTTTTATGGCTGAATCCCCAGGTGCTCTACAACAGCTAATGTCGAGTCTTGAAAAGTCATGTCAGAGATTTGGCCTTAAAATAAGTGTAAAAAAGACTGAGGTTTTGGTCTTAGACTCAGTAGCCAATCCGCAGGTAGACATCAAACTCGGCCGGGACTCGCTTAAGCAAGTAGAGCAATTTAAATACCTGGGGAGCACTATATCAGCCAAGTGCCACCTTGACAACGAAGTCAACGGCAGAATAGGCAGCAGCTTTCGGCAAACATCGTTGTAAGGTATTCCAGTCACACGACATAAAACTCCCTACAAAGGTAGCTGTATACACGGCAATCGTCCTACCGAATCTCCTCTATGCCTCGGAGACGTGGTGCCCGTATCGTAGGCACATTCGTTCATTAGATAGTTTCCATCTGAGATGCCTCCATGACATCATGGGTATCCATTGGTCTGACCGTGTTAGGAGCACGGAGGTACTCAGACGTGCAAATGTCACCGGAATAGAGGCCTACCTAATGAAACGACAGCTGCGATGGTGCGTACACATCTCTCGCATGTCACAGGACAGAGTGGCGAAGCGTATCTTTTACTGTGAACTGCAGCATGGCAAGAGTAAGCAGGGCGGCCAGTTTCTGCGGTATAAGGAAGGATGTGCTGAAGCGTCATATGAAGAGGGCATGCATAGAGCCAGTGACATGGGAGAGTGTAGCCAGTGACCGCTCTAAGTGGAGGCATACTGTGCACGCGCAGGTGCGTTACTTTGAAGCTAGGCGACGCTCAGAACTCGCCTCTAAGCGCGACGAGCTGAAGGCCAGACCGCATGTGGCCATTAATTATAAGTATGTCGGAGGGTGCTGACTTGCAGCGATTGTGGTCGTACATTCGTTGCAAAAATCGGCTATATCACCTAAGAGCTCATCAGCGACGCTCTCAGCAGAATGCGGTCGCCGTGGCCGAAACCGGCTAGGATAAGATGATGATGATGATTGTTTTATACTCACTCATATTTTAATCGCGTAAATTTAATTTATTTTAATATTATAATATCCTGACGTTTCGGACAGAACGTTACACCTGTGGTCGCAGGCAGACTGTCAGTATAATATATTATCAGGCGGTCAGGATAATATTAAACGTAAATTTACAGGGTACCAGTGCGATTTTGGGAACCAGAATAGGCCCAGAATAGTGGATTTTTTTAGAAATAACTTCAGTTCAAGTTTCCGAAAACTTTAGGAGATTTTTGTGAAACTTGAACTGAAGTTATTTCAAAAAAAATCTCCTAGTATTTCTAAATAGTATAGTATTTAGTACCTAATAGATACGTGCTTAAAAAAAATTACCATTCTGAAACTTCCTTAAGCCGATCCTGCTTCTTCTTCGAATCTGCTTCTGCGACATTTCACTCGGCCACCGGGTATAATTACCACATCACGTCATCGCATCAGCCTATGATAGTCCACTGCTGGACGTAGGCCTCTTCTATTAACTATGCGTATAGACGCATTAGGAGATAAATGCCCATAAGCGGATTGGCGATCGCAGTAATGTGTCCCACTATGATGACGCTGCTGCCCATCATCATTTTTTTATCAATTAATGGTCAGTGACTCTTCAATCCCTTAGTCGACTTTTACGACACCCGCAGGAGGGGTGGTGACAAATGTATTTTTACTGCCATCACCACACAGTCAAAAGTATACATTAATTACCGCTCCACATTAACATGTCAGCTCCAAACAAATACATCCCAGAAAACGCAATCCCAAATTAGCACAAAACCTAAAAACTTGCATCCTTTAAAACTATCTCAATCTTCAAAAACGCCCGAAAAACTCATTTGCTAAAAGCTCCCTAATTAGCTTAATATTTAAAAACAAGATGGCGTTAAGCGGAATTTATATAAGACAATATTAGGAGAGAGAAATGAGCGGAGAAAATGCAATAACAATAAATAGCGATAAATAAAAGGATTCCGTCGCCGGTTGTATTGTATGATGTTAATCCAGAAATGCAAAGAGAGGCCTTCAACATTACATTTTGTTGGTTTGTTTTGAAGTGAGGAGGTCGTCATTATCATTTGTTTTTCAAGTAAAGATTACTGTAGAATATTTAATAAGCTATCTAACTACATTTCAAATCAATACAGTTATTTGCAAAAATACAGTGATGTAGGATGTTACAATTCATATCATTATTTATTTGAGAATTATTATTTAGATACTTGTAGGCTTAGCATAGGTTTAGTGCTACAATATGTCGCCGTGAGATAGACTATCGATCCCTCTTTTATTCATATAGTTAATAAAAGATGAAGAATCTATCTCGCGGCGACATACTGACATACCTACCAATCATGTGCTAAGCATTATTTAAAAAGACGAAAGAAAGAGGTGGAAAATATTAAAAAAGAATATCAACAACACAAACGAAAATTCCAATAGACATACATAAATAAATGTATTCATATAAACATACATATACCAGCTACATATATAAATATAAGCATATCAAATAGAGGAAAATAATAGTGTCAATCATTAAAATTAAGGAAGAGACAGTGTAACGTTATACGTACATATTTCTCTAAAATAAACTTATATCTATCTAACTGCTATGTTATAAATAAGAATATTAACTTAAACTAATAATAACCACTATAACTTACAATACGACTTAAATATAAACATTTAGAATTATAAAAAACACCAACACGCTGATTAATTCGAATATGCCGCGCAGCAGTAAGTAATAACA
>JALPQI010023931.1:0-19545 GCA_025490895.1 Thaumatotibia leucotreta | reverse complement strand
GCTGGACAGAGGCCTCTCCTATTACCCAAGCGTACGGACGCATTAGGAGGTAAATGCCCATAATCGCCGCGCTGGGCAAGCGGGTTGGCGATCGCAGTAGTGTGTCCACTCCACTAATGATAATGCTGCTGCCCATCATCAATTTTCAATAAATAAATGGCCAGTGACACTTCGATCCCTTAGTCGACTCTTACGACACCCACGGGAAGAGTTGGAGTGGTGACAAATGTATTCTTACTGCCTGACGGCAGACGGCCTGAGTGGTGACCCACACGGCAAAAAAAAATCTAATCCCTAGTGGGTGAAAAAGAATTATTGACCAGATGAAGACATAAACATGCATAGCTACTGACTTATCTACATTGAGCAATAAAAAAGTCTGCGAGTTTTTTATGCTTCGCCCAAATCTGAATCGCAACGAGCCGATGGCTGTAAAGTGGATTATATGGACCGTTTCCGGCGGCCATCACCCTTGGCTTGTTAAACTTTAGGACTGAGTTTCAGACACGAACTCAACTAACTTGGCATTACAATGACGTTATTTCTAACGTTCTAAAACTAGTATAGTGGGAATTACTTATAGTCCGAACTCGTATTTAGTAATTTTTATTCACTCACTCAAAATAAATGTTTAGGTAAGTTAAAAATGCAAGTCTTGAAATTTGATAGTTTGAAAGTGAAACAGTGTGAAAAGAGGATATGATTTGGATGCTTCGAGCTGCTTTAATATTGCAACTTAAAACTTACGATAAATAATATTCAAATAGACATTTCACATTATGTCACATTTATTTTTGTTTAATCTGATGTTTTATTATCGTACGTGTTTACGAATGTTACGATGTACCATCTTTTTCATTAGACACCCAGTAATAAAAAGTGAGAATGATACAGAAAAATCGTATACAGAAGAATATTTATTTCGTAAAAATACTATATAATTAGGTATATTATTTGAAAGATAGTGTAGGTAGGATAATGGATAGGATTATACCTATAACTTCTTATGTAAGTTGTGGGGACGGAGCTATACGAAGGAACGAGATATTCTTCTCTCATTCCTTAGTATAGCTCCATCCTTACAACTTAATAAGTACTTACGTAAGTTGTAAGGACAAGCAAAACGATATGTTAGGTTTAACTCGATACGTAATGCATTCTATTGCGCTCGTACCGACCGACATAGGTATTGGAGCGAGCGCGATGGCCTGCTTTACGTATCGAGTAAAACCTAACGTTACCGATACTTGCAAAGTCATGGTACGGCTACAGGTGTAAGGTTTGCCCTAAAGCAATTTATTATAAATCGCCAAATAGTTACGAACAATAGCTCAAAGCAAAGAACACAAGTTCCCAGCCGAGTTTGTCAGCGTAAACCGCGCATAGTTGCCTTTGCCGTTGCTTTAAATACAAAATTGCGGCATCAATGTCGGATCGGATCCGAAACAAATCTTAAGGACTAGTGAATATTAAAGACAGACAAGAAAAAATCACCAATTATCACCATAGTTGGGGGATTGGGGGTTGTCATCGGCTTGTAAAAATAATCACCCAATTCAATATCATACATGTATATGTATATGTACCTATAACATTTGAAGAGATCCCTCGATTTCTCCAAGATCCCATTATTAGATCACAACTTGGTGCCAACGGGACCATCTGGGGTTGTACACGTTCGATCACAAATAAAAATCGGTTCACGATTCTCAGATATATCGGGTAACATACATACAACAAAAAAAATCAGTCAAATTGAGAACCTCCTCCTTTTTTTGAAGTCGGTTAAACATCATCTATACTTTTCTTTAAGATCACTATTTAAATATAACCAGATATCCAACCGGAAAAAGTATCATTCAAAAAACGTTGGCAATAAATTACACGTCATCATCATATGGGCTTTTGGGATGACCCACCCTCGGTAGGGTCTAGCGGAGTCATAGGTACTTAAAGTGGTTCCAGGCTTAAAAATAATGTCAAGGATACATATAACTTGTACTAACATGCCTAGTCAGGGTCACCTTGGCAATATTTAAAGTTTTTGAGTGATCGCGGTTTGAAAGTTCCTAACTATACAGCGTGGGTATTTGATACGGGCGAATAATTAATCCAGCTATAATATCTGATCCTACGAGTCGTATAAAATAACCATTTCGTTAAATTTTGTTGTTGATTAGGTGTAATGATTTTTCTAAAGTGCAACCCAGCAGCAATGTATGCCAGCCAACTGACATGAGACTCGTATGACGTTTAGATACTTATGTCTACTTTAAGTAATGTGGCTACCAGTGGATGCAATACATTGCGGGCTCAATTAATTTGTATGAAAAAAAAATACCTTAATTTCTAAAATAAAGGACCATGCGTCAAAATTGCCCCAAGACCAACAAACATGAGAGTTAGATCATTAAATAGGTCTTTAACTTTACTTCATTTCATTATATGGGCACGAAATCGAATTCCATTGCAGAACTGAGATATTCATATATTTGTCAGCCTGAATACGAGCTAATTCAGTAGAAAACCTCTGTCGATTTAGCCACTAGTTTATTTTGGTAGCTGCAGCTACCAATGATCACCCTTATTTTGTATGTAAAAAAAGGGCTAATGTCAAAAGAAAAAAGAAACTAAGCAAGTGAGGTGGTTAACATACAATCACGTGTGCACAACCTTTTTTTTACACACTTCGATATCCTAATGATTAACGACCAGTATCTCTGATCTATGAGATATGCATATTTTTGTCAGTGTGAATACAATCTTCACACTGACAAATATGAATATCTCAGTTCTGCAATGGAATTCATCTTGGTGCTCATAGAATGAAATGAAGTAGATTTAAAGACCTATTCAACAATGTAACTTTTAGCTGTGTTGACTTTGGGGCAAAGTTTCATACAAAGTTGGGCATGGTCCTTTATGTAAATAGGTTCCCTAGGTCCGATGGTAATCGCTACTAAAATATTCGCCCGTATCAAATACACACGCTGTATTATGTATGTTGCGATATCGACTTTCCAAACGTGTTGTCGTACAACAATGTACGTATGTAGGTATGTAAGTATTTTCACTTAATAACAAAGTTACAGAAAAACAACACTGTGATTGTAAGAAAATAAGTAATTGTGAAAAACTCGAATCAAATTATTTATTAACTAAATATTATGGTTGAACTTTTATTTTTTCCCCAGTAGTCACACTACTCCTACCTCGGACGTTGGTGATCTTGATCGTTTTTTCTTTGGCATATGACATCCAATATTTGTAAGAAAATGTAAGTTAACTTGGCTGAAGGATAAAAAGTTTAATTTACCTATGTAAATATTTGTACAGTATTATATTCATTTTTTTATTTTTTTTTTAAATTACTATTTACATGATCAGCGATGCATCTTTAGTACCTACCTGACTATGACTCTAACAGACACCGTATTACTTATTTTAATCAGTCATATCACAATCTGTTGCATATATATATTTCGGCGTAGGGCCCTTTTATATCAGGTCCGGCCGAGCTATAGGGAGAAGGTTTAGCTATCTACGCACTTATGCGTGTAGGCATGGACTCGTAATGAAAAACACAACATGAATTAAGATCTTTTTTTATTACTACTCTGGTTCGCAAGAGTTAAACCACAACAGAGAAGAACCAGGAAGAAACTCAGCGGGTTGTATGTTTTAATCTTTTCAAATCATTGGTAATTACAATTTTAGATCATTACAATAGGTACACACTTAAAACACGATTAATTAAAACACTTTAAACAACAACAACAACTAATGGAAAACGACTGGAGAGTTCTAAGTTTGAGTCCATGCTTCACCAATTTCAAAACACAAGAAATAACGACTTTCGTCAGGATGCTAGGAAATAACGATCTGATTCTGAATCTAACGAACTATTGAATCTAGTCAAACTCCTCTTACTCTGGAGTGCAATTAATCAAATCTATTCGCGGTCTCAAGATAGACTGACTTAAGGAAAGGAATGATCATAATCAGAATCTATTCCAAGTCTAGGCAAGAATCAATCTTTCGAAGTCTAACGCGGAAATCAAAATGAATTTACTTTCCAATGTCTAAAGAAAGAATGACTTCTTTCTAAGTCTAACGCGCGAATGCATGCAAGAACACAACGCTAGTGACCTTTTATACTGTCAGGTCATAAACTACCTGCTTCACAGGCGGGTAGATCTCAACCGGATTTTATCATCTACCTACATGGACCAAAGCAAAGACTTCTCCAAGCAATACATTGCTTATCGTTTTCTAGATTTAGAAACTTAACAAATTAATTGTAAACATTGCAAAAAAAACTGTTATTATTGTAAATAACACAATTCTGGCGTCCGATGACTCGACGTGTCGTACAGGTCTGCGCCAACTGAAGCGCGACTCCGACATATATTAAACGTAGGTTCCTCTAACAGTGGAACATGCGAGTTAACCCTCATTATTACCGTCACATTATGGTAATGTTGCAAAACATGTGTACAATATTAAACTCTCTCCATTGATAGTCTTTATTAGACCTGTCGAGGAATCTTACCAAGTTTCCCTATCAACTAATTAGGACTCTTGCTCACGAAACAGATGTCGAGAAGAGAAACTTGCTACATTTATTATTAATCGCCACTCCTATAGGATGATATTGCTTGGCCGATTGATTCCTGAGCCCTTGTTTGAACGGTTAGATTGGATCTTTAATAGGGATTTTCATTGTTTATTTACTGTTGGGAGCTAGGGAGTTTACTTTAAATTTTGATATTTATAGAATAGATGGTAAAATTTCTACGTCGTTGATAATTTCGTAAAGGAAAAGCTAGTTTCTGATAAAATGCACAAATGCTGTTTTTAACTTCGCTCCTGAAGCACTTATGTTTATTTGTTTAAAGGAGAGTGAACAACTTGTGTATTTTGAGTCATGAACTCATGACACATTTTTAGGTCTGTAATAAAGCAAAAAGGAATATTTTCGTTGTGTCGTGACGATGTCATAATTTGCTGATATAGAGCAATTGTAATGAATTGGGTTGGGAACCTATTTTTAACCGTTATTAATATTTGTTATCTTATAGTTGTATGTGTGTGAATTGTAATTGTAAGTTTCATCATGAAAAGTATTAAGTAAGTAAGTACATTCAATTATGACTACTAATTGAAATATTAGTAGTCATTGAAATTACAATTATGTTCAATTGTTCATTTTAAATAATGTACTTAACAGATACTGTGTAACCTACCAAACATCGGAAGTCATCATCATCATCAGCCAATTGACGTCCACTGCTGGACATAGGCCTCCCCCAGAGAGTTCCACAAAGATCGGTCGTGAGCTGTCCGCATCCATTGGACACCCGCAACCTTCACCAGGTCGTCGCTCCATCTTGTGGGGGGCCTTCCCACGCTGCGCCGTCCAGTGCGTGGTCGCCACTCGAGAACACGCCGACCCCACCGGTCATCGGTCCTCCGGGCAATATGGCCAGCCCACTGCCACTTCAACCTGGCGATTCTTCGGGCTACGTCAGTCACTTTCGTTCTTCTGCGGATCTCGTCATTCCTGATGCGATCTCGCAGAGAAACCCCGAGCATTGCCCTCTCCATCGCTCGTTGAGTGACTCTGAGCCTCCTAATGAGTCCCATAGTGAACGACCACGTTTCAGATCTGTAAGTAATCACTGGCAACACACACTGGTCGAAGACTTTCGACTTGAGACACTGCGGTATATTGGACGAGAAGATATTGCGTAGTCTCCCGAACGCCGCCCATTATTACCGGAAGTAAATGACTATATTCTTCGTTATTTAATAATCTAGCGAATGCCTATGGAATATATTTTCAGCGAAATTGTTTAATAAATTTAAAACACGAGCGTGTGCCGGGTGTTCGGGGCCGAGCAAATGGTGCTTTTGTGGAAAACGGCCGCTTCCAATCTGCGCCTAAAACAAACGAACGACATGTGACATGTGCGGGGAAACGTTGCCCGGAGTTGGGCTCACGTATTCCCGATGCATGCCTATTTGAAAAGGTAATTCGACTAAACGCACCAGTATTAAGTGAGGTTTTGGATTATCTTCCTCTGGACTAAATATCGTAATTTCCTTATAAATCTCCTATATCGAATTATTGATTTTTGGCACATACCAATTTACGTTGTTACATAAAGCAAGAACTACAATATACCTTCAATTTATGTAAATCAGGTGTTTTTCGCAAAAAAAAATAACCAACTTTGACATACACCCATTCTGCCTTGGAAAAGTTTGATTTCTTGGAATTCATCTTCTGGGTTCTTGGAATGCCATCCGTTTTCTACGAATTAATTAGTGAAATACCCAATAACATTTATACCTATTAAAATCTAGTCTTCGTTAAACTGGCCCATTTGGTGGGTTGCAGCTCTTGCCTTCGGCTTGGTGGATAGAAGAGAAAACGAAAGCAGATAAACATCAGTTTCAGGCGACCTAGTGTGTCCGACTCCAAACCGTTGTCATATGCAGAACACGCCAAAACATTAAAGCTTTGGAGATCTGCCTTAAATTATTTTAGAGCCAACAAATTGAGTTAGGTATAACTTTTACGAGTAAACGAGCTACTAAATAACAAAGATAACGAACAGGCTTTTTGTTCTTTCATAAACGAACGGTACGCGTGACATCTGAAAAAAGCCAATTACGTTTAAAAAAAATGCATCGAAGATAACACATAACATAATACAAATGAAAACCCACAGAAGTACGTAGTAGTTACGAATATAGTTTCAATATCATTTCTCTACCTATGTCGACATTCGAATAAATCGCTTTGAATCATACTACATAGTTTCTTACTGGTTCTTCTCAGGAACGGCGTAGGGTTTGAACCAGTAGTAGATTTTTTTCTCTCATGTCAGACGATTCGAAAGTGCTTATTAATAAGCTTACTTGAATAAAGAATAGTTTGACTTTGACTACTTATAAAAATAAAGTAATAATAAAACTCAGTACGAATACATACGGTGATAAAGTCCAAAAGTACCAAATTCAGTAAATTGTATGCAAAAAGTACATTTATAACGGCCATTCGTGTGTTCAATAATCAATTTTATTCAGACGTCTAAAGTTATACATTTATTTTAATTAAACGATTGTAAAAGTCTCTAAAAACCAAACATAAACTAAGATACATTACCATTAATGCATGTTTCTTGAACGAGGCTCATCCACTAAAAGCTGCCTTTGCATATCTTGCAGCTCGTGCATTTTGTGCAATAAACATTTTGCGACGTGTGCACCGTGTGTCACCTGGTGCAGCAGCGAAACGCTTTTATTTTACTACTAGCACATTTCTATGCCAATTGGATTTCGAGAGATATGTAGGTAAATATTGAGAGTTTATATATTTAATATCTCGTGCTTGTTTAAAGTTGGATTACTTATCTATTGGATATATTCGTTTTTTTTACAATAAACCTACCTTTTTGATAGAATAAAGTAGGTACTAAAATATTATGAATGTATTAAAAGGACAGTGATTCTCAGTGCTATAAAATATCAAAAGCTTTATGTTATGATCTGAAAATAAATACATGTACCTAGTTAATTATTTAGCTCAAGCGTGATTAAATATGAGTTAGTTATTAATGAAAATGAATTTAATATTGGGTTGTTCGTCATATTTTTCGGGATAAGAGTGTCTACATTAGACGCTAAAGATTATGAAAATGGGATAAAGTGCAATAGTGTAATCGTCTAATTTACCTCGACTGTACCAAGTGTATATTAGATACAGGCAATGTAAATTTGCGAGCCCATTTACTCGTGTGCACCATGTGTCACCTGTAACGGCGCTGCGCTCATTCCCTGCAAGCAGTCATTTCCATGCAAATTACATTTCGCGAAATAACTTTCCCAGCCAGTGTTTGTTTTTGTTTATTGTAGGTACGTACTGTTGTTTCGACAGCACGAAATGTTGTTAAAGTATGGCCTTCACGTAGCCAAGTTCGTACAGATCTTCATGTTTGTTTTTCATAATGGATTTAACTATCTGTAATACAGCATAAATTCCGCTAAATGCCTACAAGTAAGTCTTAATTGTGATTACCTTGGGATTGGGTCGATTTGTATAAGATTTTGGATGATATTTATTTGTAACAAGTTGAGTAGCCGCAAAATCAAAAAGGAGTATTTTAGGCTATTAAACGTTGGTAAAAGTCAAAGGCAAAATAAGGTGTATATAAAAATGATCAAAAATATGTCCCAGTGCACTTTAATTCTGTGTAATAATAACGTCGTAACATATTTATAAGAGGAATCTTTCGATACATATTTTTGCATTTGACTATACTTACGTGAACGGTCAAATCGGAATAAATAACGAGGAAAATGCAGAAAAGGAGCTTCAAAGTAATCGAGAGAACGCGCGAGGCCGTAGGCTATGGCCAAGCTCCAGAGGGACTCAGTACTGAAACAGATTCTAGGAAATTGCGCCTGTCCCTGAGATACAACTGATATTCTCCTCTGCACAAGTGCAAGCATAAATCTCAATGCATTTACAAGTACTTTAGTTGTATAAGGGATTTTTGACTCCAACAAGACTGCTAACAGTGGTAACTACTGTCAAGTAAGTTATAAAAAAAATACATTTGGAATTTAAATTTTAAGCAAGCTTTGCGATATAATTGTTGCTACCTTGCATGTGTTGGCTGTAGGATTCTCTAGCGCACTGGGGACTTTCTGTTCATCCTGTTCATCTTGTTGTTGCAAGAGAGAGAGGCATAGATAAATATCATACATGGTGCACGAGCTGTGTACTCATTTCACTGCAAGCATAGTTGCCATGCAAATGGAATCTCGTGGAATAACTTTCCTTAGCGAGGAACACTGGTGTTTGTAAATTGGATGAAGCCACATATACATAAAAGGATACCTGCAATGCAGCAAACTTTACAGACCTACGCATCCTGTTAAAATATTTCATAAGCCGGCTCGAGCGAGGAGTTGGAAACGGTTTTTACAGGCAAGCCCCGCTTAGCAACGCGTTAATGTGTGGGTTTACGGGTGTCCTACCCATATCGCCTTTATCTTTTGTGATTCGCAATACCATTAAATTTATCAGATGTAAATATAACTACAGTTATATAATGTAACACGTGCGAGAAGGTTTCCAATATTTTTTTATAGATACATGAGAAATACTTTAGGAGTTAATATTTATACAATTAGGTATGCGATCCGGCATTTAAACATCTACATACAATAGAAGTTTCGGAATTTGGAGGAACAATATCATACTCATGAAGGGTATAGGTACAAAATACATAACAAAATATATAGCAACATATCCGTAACGAAATATTCGTATAGTATTTAAGTGCAATTACTTATCTTGGATGACTTACACACGTACGCAACGTAGCCAAAAAGAAAAAGAAATAAAGTTAGCGACGTATATTTCAAATCCACGCTTGTTTGTATTGCCGCACGCAGCCTCAGATTTATATCGTAGGTACTTGACTTTATATGGAGTAATAGAAACAATGCTATACTTCATGCATGACACAGCTTTAAACCGCTCTTTATTTTTGCCTGCCTTTATTCTTGTGCAGAAAATGGCCGGATAATGTTGCTCTCTGTTGAGGGTGGAATTAAAAATTCAGCTCGTTTTCAGACAAACACCGTGCCTTTTTTAAGAAAAATAGTTTGCATATTTAATGCGCAAGGAGCGAGTGTAACTATAGTCATACTCATAACCTCTAGCCGCCTAAAAGTCTACTAAAAGGTCTCCTCAAACAAAAGAAATCATATTCTGTTTCCTACACTATTCTTTCAAAATTTTCATAATTTAAATATCGATTTGTGTAAGATGTCCCAACATATTTATTATTTATTTATTTACAGACACATATTACTACCTAAGCTTCAGAAGGTTAAAATTAAAAGGTATATTCCAATTTTCGCAGAGCGCAAGTCGTTTGGAAAATCTGTGTTGAATCTTTCAGTCTGATCCTTTGTAAGCATGTAATTTTCGTCTTTAAGGCAGGAAAGTGAGGGAAGTATCCGAAAGTAGGTTGCAATAAAAGCGATGTCGATGTCTCGGCGGACGCGTCACTCGGTCGTAACCGCCGGACTGGAATTTAGAATTCGTAACGTTAGGACATGATAGCGACGTAGCCTAGATAGCTTTGCGACTATCACATGTTTCATAAGATTGCAAACGTTTTATGTATCTGTTGACGTTGTAAATATTAGGTACCTAAACTAGGGTTTTAGTCGGAATCGCAAAACTGAACATTTATGATTAGGTACTCCAAAACATAAATCTTTATAATAGTCTAAAGGTACCTATCTTATTTTAGTAGCTAGATTTCAATTATAAAAGCCTGGAATTCAACATATTATCAAGTAGTTGTTTATTACCTGCCAATAAAAAGTGTAAAGTGTAAAAAACAGAATACCTACAGCTCGAATCATACCGTCTACCAAAACACAACCAAATAAGGTACTTATTTGTTTTACCTACTGTGTCTTTGATCACTCTGATTAATTACATAAAATAACCCCAATAAACTAGGTATATTAACCGCTCGAATCACATTTATTACTTTCACGTAACTGATATTGAATTAGTACCCTTACTATGCGTTTGCTGCCATATTAGCAATGAAATTAATGATTTTAGCAAATGCACTGCGAATGATGTTACGTCATCGATAGCGAATGCTGTCTCTTGAAACGAATGGTAGAGGTATAGTTCTCTCGCGGGATATCTCTTACCTAAAAGCGTTTTCAAATTGTCGATATAAAATGTCCGATATCCTTGAAACAATTTGAACCTGTTTGGTTTGACATAGACGAACCCAAACAAATATTTTCGGTCTGACAGACATCCGATGTGATAGTTATGCAATATCTGTGTAACCGTTTGTCTTTTACAATTGTGTTATTTACTTCCGTTGGCACTACAACCTTTTGTTGTTCTTGGTTACCTTTACAATCTTTCCCCAGCAATACGGATTCTTTTGGATTACATTTCGGAGCGTTTGGGTTTTCATTTTGTACGATAGTTGGCCCTACGAAGAATCTTCTTACTTTACCCGACCGCGTACTGGCGGGAAATGCAACACAGGAGGAGTCAGTTTCCGTAATTACTTTACATTGAGTAAGACCTTAAGTAAATAACTACAGAGAAGCACACACCCATTTCACTCACCCCAAATCTTATGCAACATCCTTTTGAAAATCGTACAATATGAAAAAGCTCTTACAATGAGCATGGCATGAGTTGCGCAAGTAAGTTTCCAATTTCCCCGGGAAGTTGGGGCATATGTGTCGCCGATCCATTGACGTGTGTCGTAATACCGATATGGACATAATATATGACTATATGAGTTATACGTATACGTGTGTATCGTGTTTCGTCTTTTAAGCTACTCTATATTATCAACCCTGCGTAGGTGGTTGTTACAGTTTAAAAAAATGCTTTTGTAATATTGTGATGTTTTCCACTATTCTTATTTTAGGATTTGAGAAATATTACGACGTCGCGCGACTTCTAGTATCGCATATTTTAAACTTATCGACATTTTCTTTCCATTTACGTGTTTATATAGGTAGGTAAACTAGCACAGGCCGCCTGATGGTAAGAAACCACCGTAGCATAAGGAGGCCTGACATTTATGGTAGAATTTTATACTGAAATCTAGGTCCTGTGTCCTGAAGGAAGGGAGGCGAATCCTTTAGGATTGTAAATTCTTGCTGTTTTTATCATGATGACGTGTGAAAGAAATACTGTATTGAGCCACGTTTGTCGCGTCACCCCGTTTCGAGAGCACTTCCCTATCTGCCACAGCCAGTATTGGAATTCTTGGTGTTGACATCTCGAGTGATGTCCAGTTCCGCGTCCACCTAGAGGGTAAGGCCAAATTGGCCTCGAAGAAGCTCGGTGTGCTCAATAGATCGAGGCAGTACTTCACGCCGGCCCACCGCCTACAGCTTTATAAGGCGCAAGTTCGCCCGCATATGGAATACTGCTCTCATCTTTGGGCAGGAGCACCTAAGTACCAGCTTCTCCCTCTAGACCGCATCCAACAGAGAGCAGCTCGAGTTGTCAACTGCCAACGTATTTCTGATCGGCTTGATACCCTGGCGCTGCGTAGAGATGTGGCCTCGCTCTGCATTTTCTATCGCATGTACTACGGGGAGTGTTCCGAGGAGTTGTTCGGATTAATACCTGCCGCTTCTTTCCGCCACCGCCCTACGCGACAATGTTTTCATTCTCACCATTTAGATGGTTGGCGGTCCTCAACTGTGCGCTTTTCTCGTAACTTCCTGCCTCGCACAGCTAAACTTTGGAACGAATTGTCACAAGCGGTGTTTCCGGGCCGATACGACCTTCAAACCTTCAAGAAAAGAGCGTACTCCCACCTTAAAGGCCGGCAACGCATTTGCGACGCCTCTGGTGTTGCGGATGTCCATGGGCGACGTTAATCGCTTTCCATCAGGCGATTCGTCTGTTCGTTTGCCACCTATAGCATAAAAAAAAAAAAACGTTTTAAATTTATAATTACAGGATGTTTTTTTATTTACCGTTCGTAGAGGGTTAAAATTCGATCCAGAAAAAAAAACAGTTGTTCAATAAATTTCCGCCTACTAATATCTAAGGGATTGTGTGGATCATCAGATTATTCTTTTCGATTCGGATGTAGTTCCCATAGTAAAAAGTCATCAATACGAGTATGACTTCAGAATTAACCCTCTAAAATTGAATCGATGATTAAAAATCACCCTATGTGTGACCTAAATACCTTTCGTTAAATAAACCTGTGTTTTAAACATAATTAATATACTTACGATATATGAGTAGATAGATAACAAGCCGTGTGGTGACGGCAGTAAGAATACATTTGTCACCACCCCAACTCCTCCTGCGGGTGTCGTAAGAGTCGACTAAGGGATTGAAGTGTCACTGACCATTTTTTAATAAAGATTGATGATGGGCAGCAGCGTCATCATAGCGGACACCTTACTGCGATCGCCAATCCGCTTGCCCAGCGTGGCGATTATGGACATTTACCTCGTAATGCGTCAATTACGCATAGTTAATAGGAGAGGCCTACGTCCAGCAGTGGACTATCATAGGCTGATGATGATGATAGATAGATACGAGTACATAGCTTGGTTAACTGATATTGAATAAGCGACCGCTCGGATCTGTTAAATCACGTCGCACAAGTTAGTTCCCAAGCCCCGGGAAGTTGGCGACACATGCCGCCGATCAATGGCGTACGTGTCGCCCATGTGTTGATACTGCGAGATACATTTATGTGTATTATACACCGTACTTGGGACATTAATAGAAGTTGCCTGGTATATTGGCTTTTGTTAATTTCGTAAAAAAAAATATTTTTCGTTGTTATAATAATAATTGTAATGGCAAGTGTGAGAGAACCTTAACAATAAGATCTCAGGCGACTGACGGTTACTGATGGCACATGTCAAAATAAGTAACATTAGGATGTAATAATGGTTGCAATACACTTATTCCGTCATTAAACTTATTTTTTTAATAACTCAATAACAGTAAGAGTTAGACACTTGTTTCTTAGAGAAATTAAATATTTTTGACCTTAATAAGCTTCTCTTAAATTTAACGGAAATCAATAAAAACACGGTGTAGAAAGAATTATATTCGTAATTAGTCAGAGGTAAATTACTAATAGTAGGTCGTCTTGCGGCCGCATACGTCACAACAATCGGACCTAATTTATCGGACTAATTATTACTTCATACAGGGAGGTTAGTGAGTAACCCGACAAACTTGAAAGTTGTATTCTTGAACACATTTTGAGGCTATTATGTCATATGAACTTTTCTGGATTCAGCTTAGTTTAAGAGATAATGACATGTTTTTCAAAAAACTATTTTTATATGTCACTGAACAATGCCTGCACGATTAAAATTCGTACACTAATAGATTTTTTTTGTCAGATAATGACATATGTCATATTTACTTTTACTTTTTTTGTCATCAAAAATGCTCTGGTAAAGTCTATCGGTATACCTACTCAGGAACACCCTGTATAATCAGGATAGAACTTCACTTTAGGTAAGTTTGTCCTGTAATTATTACTTGAACGTAGTGCATGATGCACAAATTCGCGTTTAATGAAGTATCCTGTTATCAAGTTTCCATGAGGATTTCTGTTTCATGTTGATGGCGAGAGAGTAAGCTATATCTGCGATAAAAAGGAACAAATGATAAGCACCACCGTGTAAACTGTGTAAATAAAAGAAGCAAGGCGATTTATATTTTTAATAGTTAACTACTCGCACAACGGTGAACTATCAATATCGCCGTTTTTTTTTATTTACACGGACGGAAGTGCTTAATATTTTGGTATTTTTTGTCGCGCATAACTTACTCGTTCGTGGTGACCAGCGGTCCTACCGCGAAAGTAGAAATTCGTAAATTTCGAGGATTTGTCTCTCTTATTTTACAGAGACATATCCTCGAAATGTACGAATTTCTATATTAATAAAAGTAGGGTGGTGTCTTGTGATGGTCATGCGTTTACCGTTTTTCGTGCTACGCGTCACTTTCGCACTCGCTTGTCAGAACGTGACGGCAACGATGTCAAACGATTAAACACTGGATCATCAATCATTATTCATCATCATCCTTTTCAACCAACTTAAAAAAAAGTGAGGCAGCATGTGAAAGCACGTGATGAGCAATAATCAAACCAAACAACATTTTTCAACTGACATCAAAATTGTGACTTTTATAATCAAACCAAACAACATTTTTCAACTGACATCAAAATTGTGACTTTTTATACGTATCTCATAAACTTTCACACAGAGAATTACTGAATACAGACGTAACTGAATTAAATGGCCACATAGTTCGGGTTTGTGGGTTGTAATCGAATATTGGCACGTACGGGATCACTGGCGATTCGTCGTTTGCAATAAAACAATTACCACATCAAGCCGAAATACGTCTAATGTAATCCGGTCTCCGATTACTAATAATTGGTGTGGAATCAGAGGTCGAATTCTACTGGAAAGCTAGAGCATGACAGAATATCAGAGAACATTTTACAGGTACGTGCTTACACATTCCGTTGCGGAGGGCACATTGGAAGTATTGGAACTCAGCGCCACTCCATTATACGAGCACTCGAGCTTGGTCAGATAGCGGTCTGCACTTAAATTCAATACGCACTTACGCAGGAAAAATTGTCCATGTATGGTTATTTTAATTACACTTAAAAAAAAAAAATGGGAAATAATGAATAAAATCGGAAATATTTCGTCGTATGCCTTATGACGAAACATTGTAATAAGTACTCGTATTATAATTATTTTATAAAAATATTGATACTTGGACTTTGCATGAAGTTAAATAGGTTATATGTACCTACCTGCTAAACTAAATAGAAAAGTTTAGCGTGAGAAATTATTTGTTAATTTACTTATACCTACTACCTTACCTAGATTATTTTTAGTTTTATGAATAATTTTTATTATCTTCTTATGTTCTCCTCAACAAATAAGCTTTAACGAATAATATAAACGTAATTACCTACACGTGTAATTTCAATAAAAAGGAATTCGAGGTAATACAGAGCAAAATAAATTTTCGTACCCCATGTGGGATGCGAGGATTTAACAAAAGACCTTTGCTTTTGACACAAACATGTAGGCGGGTATTTATTCAGTAAAAATAGCCTATTCGTCTAACAATCAATCGACGTTCTCCATTGAATAAATCACCTTGGCATTTTGTTCTTGACATGCAAAGTAATACGAAGTGAAAACCGAACTAAAACTGAAAGGCTGGTCTATTTTTTACAGATAACATCTACTAGATCCCATATTATGCTCAAAATTGCTATTTACACATCAAGCCAGGTTTGCCAGACCTTCACCGTTAATTTTTTAACACACGTCTTCTGAACTGTGCCGCTCGTGGCGTAGTATACCGTGCGCCAGTAGAATCCCAAAAATATGTAAACAAATATGGCCGACTTTCAATAGAATTTGTTGTCTTTGACACATATCGTGAAACACGTTCGTAAATTTATTTTTACGTTAATATTAAGAAAGATCAATAATTTTGACTAAAAAGGTATGTAAATTTAAGGTTTTAAGTTGGTGATAGAACCAAAATTGTGTTCTGAAAGTAATTATGAAATAATTCAAGTTTTTAGGTTCGTTTACATATTTTTCACTTTTTACTGCCGCAATGTATAGGTACTGTAAATAAAATAAATAAATAAATATCTTGGGACATCTTACACAAATCAACCTAGTCCCACGGTAAGCTCAATTAAGGCTTGTGGTGTGGGTACCAGGCGACGATATATATAATAGATAGATACGTACACAGTTACTTAGATACATACACAGCCACGACCAAGGAACAAACATTTGTGATAAAAAAATACACAAAGAATGCCCTCGCCAGGATTCGAACCCGGAACCTCCAGCTTCGTAGACAGGGTCACTACCAACTAGGCTACAGAGGCTGACAAACTACTGTAATAATTATGTTTGATTAAATTTATAATGTTAGTTAAGTTAATTATGCAAGCGACCAGACATAAATGAAGGTACAATGCTTTGCAGCTTTCATGCATCAATTCATTCAACTCGTTCATTAGTGAACTGATAAACTTATCAGCTCAACACAATACTTAACCACTTAAAATACAATTGGATATTGGGCCGATAAGTCAAGTACAAACAGGGATACAGCTACCGGAATGTCAAAACGAGTGGTTTCAATTCAATGAAACAATGAAATTAAATCATTGAATGAATGATGCCAATTTGTTTCAGGTATTAAAGTTGACGTCATATTATTTAAGTCAATATTCTGTTACAAATCGAAAATACAATAAAAACTTATATCCACACAAAAATCTGTTTCCCTAACTCATAAGAGACATAAGTTTATTGATGTGACGCTGAAATGTTGTAGTCTGGCCGTTTGTTGTATTTCATAACGCGGTATTGTGGAAACTTTGTAATAAGACTACACCGCTTCCTCGATAGTACTTTTATATTAATCTTTTCTTTTCTATATTATAGCAATACAATTATAGATCTTCACATAAAGCGTGTCTACATTCAACTGATCCCAAATCTAGATTCTTCCATATGACAGAGACGGCAAGCATTCTTAAGTGCCAAAAAGCTGGTCGACACCACCGGTGACCGAAGAGCTGGCAGCTTCCTCGCGCAAAGGATTAGTATTGCCATACAGCGGGGAAATGCTGCCAGTATCCTCGGCACCATGCCAAGGGGGCCCCATTTTTTAGATGTATTTTAGGTTTATTTAGTTTTAATTTGTTAGTTTTAATTTAGTGTTATTTATAAGGTTTTTTTTATTTACCTATTTATTATGTAATTATTTTGTTTATCTACCGAATAAAGTGCGAACACTTCTTAAGTTGAATTCAATATTATGCCAGCCCCTTCGTCATATGTAATAGACTGTAAGGGTTTAATAATACCTTTTCTCAAACTTGCTACGGAATGTTCATGTTACATAATTTAAATTAAACCCGGAAATACTATCTATCCGGTGTCATGTGCAAAGATGATATGTAAAGAGATTTCATGTATTTATTTCACACCCAGGACTGCAAACAGACTGTCTTTTGTTTTGAAACGTCAAATTGTGACACAAGGTCTTCACATTCAGCCACACAAAAAAAAACCTTAGCACTAATGTCTATACCAGCAGGTAAAAGTATACCTCAAACAGATTAAAAAAAAAGTTAGTCGCGAATGTTTTTTTTTATGTTTTACGATACTGTGCTATTGGTATATTTACAAATGAAATAGTATGGTTCGGCGAAATCAGTTCGTTTTATTTCATGGCAAATTTGAGAAAAACACTATACAAATCTCGGCGAGAAACAGGGTTACAGGCCCCTATCTGGCCTCAGTTCATTCGGCCAGATATATCTATCTACTTGGCCTGTAACCCTTCGTTTCCCGTCCTCTATAGTAATGTACTATTACAGTATCCATCTGGTAGAGATCTCCGGATCCGTATTCACATTCCCATTCAGAGTGCGCGTGTCTACATCAAGTGGCATTTCATGTCGAACTAGATCGCCGTCAAAGGTTTAGCCGGTAAATAATGTGTTGCGGACTCGGGGCTAACTCTGATTCGACTTTCATTTCAATACAGTGGGGGTTACGATGACCGCTTAAATGCGATTCAGTATAAGTTCGGCTTGTCAATCTTTGACAGTTATTCTATGGAACTGACACACTGACTTTAGGTCCTAAACTGAATCGCATTATGGGATTGTGGTAGCCCCTCTGGACTTGATGTGATGATCTGTACAACGATACTAAATGATTTAGTTGATATAGTATCGTTGTGTATTAGCTGTCGGATTTTGACGGAAATGTCCAAATTCTCGCAATTATTTGTTCCTTGGTCATGGCTGTCTATGTATTTGAGTATCTATATGTATCTATCTATTATATATATCGTCGCCTGGTACCCACATCACAAGCCTTAATTGAGCTTACCGTGGGACTAGCTCGATTTGTGTAAAAGATGTCCAAGAATATTTATTTATTTATTATTTATTTATAATATCTCTAGTTGGATTGGGTCTACATATACATATATTAAAAAATATATATTGTTACATGTGCACTCATCGAATGAACAAACTTTGTTTTTGAGCGGTGTAACCAGTCCCTTACTCTGAGGCATAGGCTATCAGGTGGGATATGGATAGGTTGTGTTACAGCTAATTCCACTCTGAAGTTTTTATAACAACTTTTTTGTAGGTAATCATTAAGTCACATTAAAATAATGCGTTTCAAATACGATGGCAAAGGATAATTTACTAGATCTGTATTCGCAAGTCGAATGAACACAAAACGTTTTATTACCTGTTTCAGAAGCAGTTAGGCGCGCGGTAGCGGCCGTAGCGGGGCGATGATCGGCCACATGCGCCGGCCGCGCGCGCACCATGCGCCAGCCCTCGACCGAAGTGAGTACCTACACTACCTGCTCTAGAATCAGTTAGGCGCGCGGTAGCGGCCGGAGCGGGGCGATGATCGGCCACATGCGCCGGCCGCGAGCGCACCATGCGCCAGCCCTCGACCGAAGTGAGTACCTACACTACCTGCTCTAGAATCAGTTAGGCGCGCGGTAGCGGCCGGAGCGGGGCGATGATCGGCCACATGCGCCGGCCGCGCGCGCACCATGCGCCAGCCCTCGACCGAAGTGAGTACCTACACTACCTGCTCTAGAAGCAGTGCGCGCGGTAGCGGCCGGAGCGGGGCGATGATCGGCCACATGCGCCGGCCGCGCGCGCACCATGCGCCAGCCCTCGACCGAAGTGAGTACCTACACTACCTGCTCTAGAAGCAGTGCGCGCGGTAGCGGGGCGATGATCGGCCACATGCCAGGGCGCGCGCGTACCATGCGCCAGCCCTCGACCGAAGTGAGTACCCACACTACCTGCTCTAGAAGCAGTGCGCGCGGTAGCGGCCGTAGCGGGGCGATGATCGGCCACA
>JALPQI010023929.1:0-24060 GCA_025490895.1 Thaumatotibia leucotreta | reverse complement strand
GATGTTTTTGTTGTTTACGAGTATTTCATTGCATAAGTATTTGAGAAAAGCACTATACATACCTCGGCTGGAAATATGTGGTTGCCCGCCTCATACCAGACCTATCCAGCCAAGCAAATGTCTTCGGCCGGCAACCCCTTTCGTCCCGGCCTCTATAGTAATGTACTATAATAATCAAGGATCGGACAAACGCCCGTCATTTGAAAACATAACCCCGTTCCTTACAGTAGAGACTTCCTTATCTTATGATGTTAACTTATTTTATTTTAAAATATATTTTTTTAATAACACTATCACATAGTATACATGTATTTAGTAGATCGCAACTCCTATTTAATTGTACACACGATGATTGTGAGTTTGTGACCCGATTTTGTGAAACGATTTATAATAGTTGAAATTGAATTTCGATTTATGAGTGTATAATATCTTCCTCGGTTACCGCGATAATAAAATTATTCCTGAAATAAATCTATTTAAATATATAATGTAGGTATATCGCGTATATTAATTTATTTTACTTAAATCGGTTATTAGTGAAAGAGTTGGGATCTCCTAAATATACTTTCGTTAGTGTTATTAAAAATACAGGATATTAAATAAAATATGTTAACATCATAAGATAAGGAAATCTCTACTGTACGAAACAGGGTTAAGTTTTCAGAATGACGGGCGTTTGTTCGATCCTTGATAATAATCGAAAGTATCGAAACCAATCCAACGAAGGTAACAGAGACAAATCGTCGAATTTTACGAATTTCGAAGTTCGCATTAGAACACACACTTTACACGTGAACCGTATGTATCGTGTTCCCTCTAAAATCACGCCAAACGTAATTGCATATACAATTAGCACACAGTACAGGTATCTCACCTATTATAACGGTCCAACATTTCAGACTTACTACTTTTGCACCTTAACGTAAAGCAATAAGGTTCAATAAGCCACATTTTTAACTGTTTTGAAACTGATTTGGCAATTGCGAATCGTATCTTTGACGTCTGTATTGCGGTTGATTAAGGTTCAATTTCAGACGGCATATTTTGCGAGTTTCACCGCACACGTGTTAAGTAGAAGTGCTCTGAATTATAAAGCGATATCAATTAGATTTCAAGAGTTACCGTGTCTCAAATACAAAAGCCAACGTTAGCCGGACCAAGAGTTGGAAAGTAAAGGATTCGGAAAGGTGCATTCAGACCAAACGAGCATTCGCTATTCTATCCCCCACTCTATGTAGGTACTTATGCGCGAGCGTCCGGAGCGTTTAAAAGTATCTAAACAAGCCTTTATTGCCATAACGAGAGAGAGGTCTTGACATTATAAAGCAACAGACTCGGTTAAAACTTAATGTCGTCTGAGATAGTCCTATAAATAGAACAAAATATCGATCCTAAAGTACTAAGTGTCACCGGTCGCCATTAGATGTATCGGAGCGGTCAAGGTGCTCGAAAATATCTGAGCAGGATGCTTAGGCAAGTTGCCAATCGCTGTAGTTTTCCCTCTCTGTCACTCTTTCATATTAGTGCGACAAAGACAGTCAGCTGCCTTTCGTTTACGATTGACGATTAAACGTTAGCGATTGGCAACTTGTCTAAGCACCCTGATATCTTTAAGCGCTTCGGACGCTACGTTATATCCAGAGATCTGACAAATGTGCGTAATTGTTCGCAATAATATGGACATTAATCCAAATTTGACTAAATTTATAACTAAGGGAATAATTTATTGAGATTTGATTTCATAGTTTTAAGGTATTTTACAAAAGTTGTCATAATTACCGGTGTAAAATAGGTAATTTTCTGAAAACAATTTAATGATTAATTATTTAATTAACTTTTAAACCATGTCCATATTATTGCGAACAATGACGCACATTTGTCCGATCTCTGGTTATATCATAATAATATAACGAGATCATATCATAATATATCTAGAGGCAACTGTTCGAGACCGATTTTTTCTCGACTTCAAAACGTCAAATAACAAAGTATTTCTTCATAATGGATCACGAGTTTGATCACTCGAGTGCACACCAAGGATGTCTAACCTAAAAATCGTGCGATAATAATTGTGTAAAAACTTTTGAGGCTTCGGCCACAGATCACTTGAATTTAGAATAGCTATAGCTTGTCGGTGGGATAATACTAATAAATGTAAATATTTTTAACTAAAAATGTATGTCATCTCAATGTTTAAGATTATAAGTTAGTAATAAAACCAAGATTGTGTTCTAAAAGTGCGCGATTTAAATAAATAAATAAATATTTTTGGACATCTCGTGATTAATTTGAGTAAGTAATAATGCAAGTTTTTAGGTTTGTTTACTTTTGTTTTGACGAATTTGTTATTTATTAGTATTAACGTAAAAATATATTTACAAACGTGTTTCACAATATCTTTTAAAACAAAACTTTTCTGCAAACTTTGTTTTGTACTATGTGGGTAATTGTTTTAACTGTCCCACCACTTTTTTTTGGATTTCGAACTTATAATCAGAGATCGGACAAATGTGCGTCATTGTTCGCAATAATATGGACATGACTACAAAGTTGAATAAATGAATAACTAAACGAATAATAATTATTCGTTTAGTTATAAAATTATTTTCTGAAATTTTATGTCGAAGCTTTAAGATGATTATTTACAAAGGTTTTCATAAGCTTTAAGATGATTATGTACAAAGGTTTTCATGGCTACCGGTGTCAAATAGGTAATTTTTTTGAGTATAATTAAATGATTAATTATTTAATCATTTTAAGAGGCATGTCCTTATTATTGCGAACAATGACGCACATTTTTCCGATCTCTGCTTATAATATTACGATTTTCACTATTAGAAACTAGCTCTTTCGATCCTGGTAAGAGAAAATGTTTGTCCTAAGGCTTTTTCCATTGCGTTACCATTTTTTCATACATTTTCTATGGCGGTAACGGAATGGAAAGTTTGAAAAATGTACGTATTGCTACGAAAAATGTCCCAGGTACGTACCTATGACATAAAAGTGTACCTACGTGAATATGCGGTTAGCGAAAGTTTGTGGTATAATATAATAAAAAGTCAAATGAAGTTCGCACACTAAACACTAATAACTATTACATAAGAGCACGCCATAGCAGCGGCACATACAATTTGATCATCATCATTATTTCAGCCATTTATCGCCCACAGCTGGGCATAGCCCCTCTTCCAGTAGGTACGCCACTCATCCCAGCCAAGAACATCGTAGTTAGTGTAGTTAGTATACTAAAATTCGATCTACAGGGTGTTCCACGAGCCACTGAAAACCTTGAACGTGGTGATTTAGTAGGCTATACTGAACAACTTTTAATATGGGGCCAATCACGAAATCTAAAAAAAAAATTTCAGTGGCTCGTGGAACACCCTGTATAGTAGGTAAAGTTGTGTAAGTGTGTATACATAGGTACCATTCTTCAGTTGAAAGGACAAAAGGTAAACAAATATGGCTGCCTTTTCATAGCATTTGACGTCTTTGACACATATCGTGAAACAAGTTCGCAGATATCAATAATTTAACAAAAAAATGTATGTGAACTTCAGGTTAAGGTTTTAAGTTAAATAATAAAACCAAAATTGTGTTCTGAAAGTGCGTTATTATGAAATAATGCAAGGCTGCAGGTTTGTTTACATTTGTAGTTGTAGTTGTTGCTAAATCGAAAATCATTTCGAGATATGCGCATGTAGACTCCAAAGAGATATTTTTATTTTTTTCGCAATATTTTTGTTAAAAAATCTGAAAAATTGTTTAAAGGAAAAGTGTGGTCACATGTTTCAGAGCCACCATAACTAAAAAATCTTACGGTTGGAATGTCACTTGAATGTGTTTGGCAATGACACTTGTCACAGCTTTTCGTCGTTTTCTTATGTTTTTTTTTTTTTTTTTTTTTTTTCGTTTATTCCGGATAATAATTTTGGAAATACAAGTTTTACTGACCTCCACACTAGGCATAGCCTGTCCCGTGGAGGAAAATAATGTTTAACATACGTTATACATACGGCAAAAAGCGACAACAATAATAGTAGACAAGTGAATGGAATACAATAAAAATTTAAAAATTATAACGACTTACTACTAATCTTAATTAAACAATAAAACAAATAATGAAACCAAGCAAAATGAAGTTATCAAAATCAACAAAATTAATTTATTAAATTAAAATACTAAGCATTTAAAACTTAAAACTAGATGCGATGTGTGTTTGTGTGCGCGTTCGTGTGTGTGTGTGTGTGTGTGTGTGTGTGTGCGTGTGTGTATGTGCATGTGTGTGTCAGTAATCAGTATACACAAGGACGTGAATGTTGTACCTTTAAAAAGTTTTCAATATCAGTGTATGAAAGGTCCATGAAAGCACTCGACAAAAGCTTTTTTACTTCGACAATGGAGTGTTTCTCAAAATGATATCGCTTTACTAAATTATTATAAATATGGGGATACAGAAAGTCTGGAAAACGGTTTGCAAATGAAGTTCGAACGGCCGTGGATGGTATTTGAAAGATTCTTTTTCTTAGTAAGTCATTATAGTCGGGTCGATTTAAAACAGATCTGTGTGTATATAAAATTACTCTTATTAAGAAAATCTTTCTGACACTAAACACTTGTGCCTCTTTATATAGTTCAGTGGTTGGATACCTAATAGGTTTTTTAAAAGCTACTTTGAGAACGGCTCTTTGTGCCCTTTCCAATTTTAAAAGAACGGTAGAAGCTGATCCTCCCCAGGCAAGAATACAATAGTTAATTATTGACTGTCCTAGAGCCAGATACACAATTTTCACTAGGCGACGGTCGGCGGACTCGCGGAGCATTTTAAGGGTGTATATAAATTTACGTACACGTCCTGACACAACCGCTACATGTTCCCTAAAGCTCAACTTTTCGTCAATTATAATTCCAAGGTATTTTATAACATTTACCCTCGATATGTGATTACAATTGCAATTTGAAGCTGGACCTCTGGGGCAATAACGGCTGTGAACCTGAAGATCACGATGGAGTTCTGGTGCTGACGCAGATGTTTTGTGAAAGCATAAAAACTTTGTTTTTGTAGCGTTTAACGTCAGAAGGTTTTGATTTAGCCAATTGAACACCAACGAGAGGCCTTGCTCAACGCAGTTGTAAACATTCTCCCACGATTGCCCATGAAATATGATAGCCGTGTCATCGGCGTAACACAAGATTTCGGCATTAGGTATTAGAATATTTGAAATATCGTTCATATACAAAAGAAAGAGTGTGGGACCTAAAATGCTGCCCTGTGGTACGCCGAATGATACTGGTCTCAAGTCACTAACGTATTCACCTACTTTAACGCATTGGCTTCTACCTTTCAGATAACTATCGAACCATTTTAGAATTGTTCCACGTATCCCAAATCTTTCTAGTTTACTCAAAAGGATGGGGATAGAGACTGTGTCGAAGGCTTTTGCTAAATCCAGGAATACTCCGACACAAGCCCTCCCCTCATCCAGGTGCCTAGAAACAGTTCTCGTAAGCAGTGTCACTGCGTCCTCTGTTGATAGGCCCTGAAACATCACTTGTGACGTCATTTAGTTTATTTTTGACGTTTTGTAACTTACGCTCTTTTTGCTCGAAGTAGTAATAAAAGGGATTATCACACTAAAATTTCTTTGTTTTCTTTTTTGCTATCTAAATTGGTGGCTTTATTTCTAAAGAACGACATAAAATACCTATAAATAAAAAATTTGGCCTAAATTGCCATCAGTGGGCAAGGTACCCAGAAGGCTAGCCGTATTCCCCCGTTGTATATGTATAGCGATACTTAAACGCTGTGCAAGATACTGGCCAGCTCTCGATTTCAATTTAGTTGAAAAATAAAAAATCTTCTCATATTGAGTTCTTTCGAAACTGACACTAAAAATTGGAACAAAAAAATATGAAATGTTGTCAATTACTATGTGGTTTCACAATACGGCTCCGACACATTTCAGTCAAGCAAAACGATGCAGAACAATTTGATCTGCCGCAAATATTTTGCAGCAAATTTATAATTGGAAACCAACCTCTGAATAACTACACGGTTATGGAATATTTTACATGAATTTGAACATTTACGTTGCGCTAAGTAATTAAATTGTCGGTTAAATCCTACGAATAAATCAAACATGGAAGCCGCACGCCATATAAAATTGCCTTTTAAAAACGGTTCTGAATTTTAGTTGACAAGTGTCACCCCCTCTTCAATGCTTCACGGTAATGAGTGTCAATATCAACCTATACTTAAACCGACATTTAAAAATAGTTGTGATTGGTTCATCAAAGTTTTGATTGGCTATATTCTATAAACATTTGTCAAAGTTGTTGCGCCGAAATATGCGCGGTGTTAAGAAAAGCGATATGTCCTGCCCATCTTGGCACAATTGAACAATTGCTCTTAGGGGCATTTTTGAGCTGGCGTTAGACGTTCATGTTATATATGGTCGCAGGTTAAATTGCTTTTTGTACAGGGTTGCTCAAAATATTAACCCTAACAAAATTTTGGAAAAGGACTGATGACCTGGTGAAGGTCGCAGGAGTCCGCTGGATGCGGGTGGCGGGGACCGGTCATTGTGGCAATCTTTGGGGGAGGCTATGTTCAGCAGTGGACGTCTTTCGGCTGATATGGATGATGTTGATGATGAACAAAATTTTAGATATTATTTATCGATTAGTTATTATTTCTTATGACAGAAGTAACGTTATGACTTCGAGATATTTTTTTCTAAATTAGGCTTAGTTGTAAAGCAGTCGAAAATGAAGCTTACTTTGGATGGAAATTGCTTAAATATTAAAACAAAGTTTCACTAACTTCATCATCATCATCAGCCTATCTCAGTCCACTGCTGGACGTAGGCCTCTCCTACTAACTATGTGTATAGACGCATTAGCTGAACTCCTCAAGCGACGCAAATATGCAGCTATAAATTCCAGTAGAAACACTTGGCCCCTGGGGACCTGGAGTCCACAAGATTTTTAAAGGGCTTAAGAAGCGGCTCGTAGACGCCACCGATGACCAGAGAGCTGGCTATTACCTCGCCCAGCGAATAGCAATTGCTATTCAGCTAGGTAATCCCGCCAGCCTTCTGGGCACCCTACCATCAGGCACGGAGCTTGAGCCTGTTTATTATTTGTAAATATTTGTTAAAGTGTAAGTGTAGTATTTGTAAATATAGTTTTATTTCCTTAATGTTAGTTTATTTTATTCTGTTTTTCTTTGTATATTTACTTAAATAAAGTTTTATTTACTGTGCATTAGGAGGTAAATGCCCATAATCACCACGCTGGACAAGCGAATTGGCGATCGCAGTAATGTGTCCACTATGATAACGCTGCTGCCCGCCTTCAATCAAATCAAAGAAAAATTATAGGCAAAACTTAGTTGGCCGTACAAAATACATAGACAACATTGCTGGGTCGTAATCAGCATATTTTAGTTATTTTAATATGATTTTAATATGAAATGTAATTTTGAAATAAGTAAGTATTCACTTACCGATGAATTTAATACCAGAAAAAAGTCCCTAGTTAATTGACACTTACATTTTATACAGGGTGGAACGGAACGACGATCTTTCCCGCTGCCGACCGAGTCTACCAACCATTACGATGAACTTTCAGTATGGGACCAACATCGAAATATCTTTAAAAAAATTAACCTCTCATACAAAGTCACTGATTAGTTAGAGCTCAATAGTATGGAAAAGTCAATTTTCCATGTACGTTTTCGATGTAGGTCCCGTACTGAAAGTTCATCGTAATGGTTGGTAGACTCGGTCGGCAGCGGGAAAGATCATCGTTCCGTTCCACCCTGTATATATATGTCTTTTCATTAACGTATCCTAATTAGGAAGCCACTTAAATATTGTTTGTCCCTTTCGGTCTTATAGACATATTGATAAGACCAAAAGAGACAAACAAAGTAAATCAAACCTATCGAAGGTAGCTAAGTCAGACTATGAATAGCTACAAAAACACTACGCCGTTAGTTCAATACAAGCGAAAATTTACCATAATACTACGCATAATACGATCAAAATCCCATATCATTATGAAAGAATAGTGAGCTAAACAATTATTAGACGCAAACTTGTATTTGCGGTCGGGAAATAAAATAACAGATATTCGTGTTTCTGGTATTTTGCATTGATAACCGCATTTATATCTTGTGATAATACTGATGATAACCTTGGTTTTAAAAATAAGTTATGTCATTGCTTAAATGTAAAAACAAATAGGTAAAATATTACCTATGAATGAAGACTCAAGTATAAATGATACTTTGCGATTTTTAACAATGAACAATAAAAAAGCAAAATATAAAAAAGTAGTATTTCAATATTATGATTATATCATTTGTTAAAAGGGAGCAACCTTGTTTTTCAGAAAAGGTACGAGTTACGCGTTAGTAAGAGAGTGCATTCTACGTGACATTTAGCGTTGCGCGGTGGGAATTTGAACTTAATAATATCGTAGCAAGAGTCATTATTTAATAAAATTATAAAATAGGCTTTATTATTAGAAAAAAGTTGCAATGCCCTAGCAGGGTGCATGCTTGACACTTATAATATACCTACCTTAAGATCCGTTTTGTAAAACAGCATGTAAGCAATAAATTAATTTGAATTTGAATTTATTTAAACGGGTTTTTGGAGATGGTTTTCTGTACTTATACTAATACAAGTATGTATTCTGTGGCAGCAGTGTAATCATAGTATTCAACAATCAGCTTGCCACAAGGCGGCTGTGGGCATTTAAATGCCTTAATGTCCTCAAGGGGTATTAGGAGAGCCTGTCCTGTAGTGAACTGATGATCTAATTAAATCCAAGCATGAAAATAAAACGGAAACCTAACATGAACTTATGAAACGACCTACGTATTGAAAACGGTGTTTCGAAAATGAAACTGTCACCTGTCAAAATCCTGTTTGAACAATACGTTCTATCTCCCAAGCACACTGGTAGTTGTACACAGATCACTTCCAAAAGATTGCGTATGTGACACTTGAACTCTTTGGTTCTCCCTTCCCTTATAAGGCTTTGTGGTGAGCGTCGAGCGCTGTGTCCTGAGGGGCGGGAAGCGGCATAAATAAATAAATAAAATCTTTATTGTTTTTTAACCTAACGTTACATTTAACATTTTCTTATTATAGTGAGACATAGGTTTGTTAACTATTTACCGAGGTTGACAAGCCTCTGTATCTCGAACTAGGTCAAAAAAGGACCTGTGACTCGGGAGCCAGTGATTCCTCCTAGGTACCAGTTTAGAAGTAAGATCAAGAGATGTTACACAACAACTTCGTTACAAAAATTATGACGTTAAATTTTGTTTTCATTTAAGGCCCTTACATCCATTTTTTGCTATCGACCCAGGTAGAGATTGGAATTAACATGTGGCCGTTCATTGTAATTTTAAAGAATATTACTCAACTATCTTTAACCCTCTGTATTTTCTTACTTAATTGTTGCTATGAACTCACATTTATATGGGCTTGTCCATTAATCACGTCATACTGTATAGGGGGAGGGGGGGGTCAACAAAAAATGACCAATTATCACCATAGGGGAGGGGGGGGGGTCATCGGACAAATCACGTGTAATTTTTTGTTACTGTCTGCTGAACAGCATACTTCTTTTAAAACATAACCAGATGTCAAATCCTGAACTGTGTTTTGAAATTTCTCGGACATTTACCTCGTAGTTTGAAAAAAAGGTTTTTCCCATCACGTGTGCTTAATAATAATAAAGTACGGAAACTGAAGTGTTATTAAAAGGATTACCTACTTAAGTTTGAAAAAAATTACACGTCATATTGGCTAGGGGGGGGGGGGTCCTGAAAATATCACCAAGTATCACCATGGGGGATGGGGGGGGTCTAAAATAGGCCAAAATCGTATGACGTGATTAATGGACAAGCCCTATCTTAAATGAAAACAAAATTCTACGTCATTATTTTTGTTACGAAATTTTTGTGTAATTTTAAGTTATAAAATCACACGAAACAATTAGTATACTTCATTTCAAATACCATGGCCAAATGCCACTGCAAAGTTTGTGGCATCGAGCCATGGTAATTCAAATGGAGTATAACTGCCCTTTACCACGCACTGGACGGCGCAGCGTGGGAAGGCCCCCCACAAGATGGAGCGACGACCTGGTAAAGGTTGCGGGTCCAATGGATGCGGACAGCTCACGACCGATCTTTGTGGAACTCTCTGGGGGAGGCCTATGTCCAGCAGTGGACGTCAATTGGCTGATGATGATGATAACTGCCCTTACAGTCTTGTGGATTTACCTGGTCTATTAGAGAACATCTGTTAGTATGTTAGGCAGCGAGGCCAGCCGGACAGGCGATAACAAAAGGCCTAGGCTAGCTTTAAAGCCTTTGGCTGCCAATATTTTTCATTTTTTTTATGTGGATGCAGGCCTTGAACGTGAACATATCCAAAATTCAAGGCCGTGCAATAAAACGGCGCACAATACATCGTGTTAAGGTGCCGTCGCAACTCTGCTTTTAAAAAATGGAACCAGTAAACCGCTCAACTGCACTCACGGACAATGAATCCGGTTAGGAAGCGATAAGTCACGTGATCAGGGATCGGAACCGGTTTTTTAGACAAACCTCGAAATAGCTAAATATTTTAAAATATTTTACACTTTTTAAGTAGTTTTCAACATTTTATGTAATTATTAACATCGTATTTTTGAACTACTCCATTAATTAACAAAAAAATATACCTACTATAATATATATAAATAGAAAGAAAAAGAACGAAATTCGAACCGTTCTTTTGTTTGGAAAAAAACCGTTATACGATCCCTACACGTGATCATAATAATGTATTTGTGAGTCACGTGACTTTTCGTACGAATCTGTCATTCTCATACATTTATTACTTATCGCTTATCGTATACGATTGCAGAATGGCATCTTAGCTAGGCCTGAAGGTGAAATTTTTCATAGAAAATACTGGAAACATAGTGACTTACAAATACATTTTTTAAATATTCATAGTACATGCGAGGACATTGACATTTTATTTGAATTATTATTTTATAATGTTAACTTCCACGGCGAATTCGATGATGACTGGATCCTAAGCGACGATAAATCTAATAGATGTATTGATATCAACACTTAAATCTTTTTTCTTTCATTCTTTTTCTTGCTAAATACATATAAAACATCAATTACCGGGTAGCAAATGCATTACCTTGATAAACACAGAAATTCCAGCGCCTGGATTCGAACCCGAAACCTCCAGCTTCGTAAGGCGCTACGCCAGCTGTAAACTGATGAGAGATGAGTTTAAAATCGTAATAAAAACACAAATTCAGCCAGTACGAGACCCTACCCTTAACACGTGTCAGAACCGTCCGATGGCTGGAAACAATTGAACGTCAGTACCGTATGAAGAACTAAATCAAATCGGTTGGGTGGTGAAAACGCGCCTTAACCGGATGGAGTTGGGTCGGTTATCCTGGTCCGGTATTCCGGAACGGATCGCGACGGAATTAAGTGAAGTGTGAGTGGTTTTTTATATGGTTCTGCATCTTATTTGACAGTAACACGTGGCCTTCGCGCGTCCTGTTTCGAATGCATTGATTAAAAAGAGACGTTGCGAGTTGCTGTCAAACACGAGATATGCTTCATTCAATCCTGGGATATTCATTATCAGCATATTTCAGTCCACTGCTGGACGTAGACCTCTCCAATTAACTATGCGTAACATAGACGCATTAGGAGGTAGGTAAATAAATGCCCATAATCGTGCCCAGCGCCACGATTATGGGCATTTATTTACCTACTTCCTAATTCGTCTAGTGCCAAAGCAAGTGTGTCCACTATAAAGACGCTGCCGCCCCTCATCCATCAATCTTCTATGAAAGAATGGTCAGTGACACTTCAATGTCTTAGTCTTACGACACCCGCGGGTACAGTTGGGGTGTTGACAAATGTATTATTCCCGTCACCACACGGCATGTTAAATAATTAAAATAACCTAAACTCTTCCCATCGTGGACGTCGTAAGAGTGGTTCAAGAAATTGGGAATTGGCGTAATTTTGGTGGCATCACATCACATCACATCATCAGCCTATGATAGTCCACTGCTGGACGTAGGCCTCTCCTATTAACTATGCGTATAGACGCATTAGGAGGTAAATGCCCATAATCGCCACGCTGGGCAAGCGGATTGGCGATCGCAGTAATGTGTCCATTATGATGACGCTGCTGCCCATCATCAATCTTTATCAAATAATGGTAAGTGACACGTACTTCAATCCCTTAGTCGACTCTTACGACACCCGAAGGAGGAGTTGGGGTGATGACAAATGTATTCTTACTGCCGTCACCACACGGCCAACCGCCTCATTTCGGCGACATCATTTTTGCCGAAGTTTCTAAACGTCTCAAATACTTCATCATTTGTATAAGGTGCCGTGCCTCCTTCAAATGACAAAGTAGCTTGTAACGAATTGAGACTTCAGCAAAAATGATGCCACCGAAATTAGGCGGTTGAATTGAAACGCTCAGATATTCAGATTCACCCTGTCGATGACGTCACGTTCTAACATGTATGCAAGTGCGAAAGTGACGCGTAGCACGATAAATGGATAAAATGGACATAGTTATGAAAAAAGGAACCAATCCACACGTATTTGTCATTTTAAAGTTTCTGTTCGCGCGCTATCTGAAGCCACCACGCCATCTACCAGCCAACGCCTGAAGAGGACGAGTTCTCGACACGGCCGCGAGGGGGCGCAGCGATAGCCTCTGTCAGAACACACACCATCAACCGGCGGCACCACGATTAGCACGCATCATTTGCTATCTTGCCAATTTTATATAAAATCTCCATAAAAGTATTGTTGATACCTTAAATTAAGCAAAATCAATAAAAACAATTTGTAAAATCGAATAATCAAAAATAATTCATTGAAGAGCCCCGTCTGCTGCTCCTGAGACTATATTATTCGCTAGATTCCCCAACAGTTTCAATTATTTGTTTTGACTGAAGGTGTTAATTAGGATGAAAAAATCTTGTGCGTTGGTTCCCTTTTGCATAACTATGTCTAAATGGGACCATGTTAAGCCAGTGGTCTAAATTTACGGAACCCCAGAAGTAGCTATCATCGTGTACCCACTCAAAAGGCTGCCAAACACGCCAGTAACAAAACAGCCCAATTCCATTTTTAACGAACTATCGCGATTGGTACATTCGCCATCAGATATATCGTAGCGTCTGGGGCGTTCAAAAACATCTGCTATGCTATTCTTTTATTCACACATTCGACGCTGCGTTCGTCAACTAGCTCGACGACGAGACAGCCTTCACTTCGACGTAGAGCGCAGTTAATTAGGATGAAAAATTATTGTGCGTTGGTTCCCTTTTGCATAACTATGTCTAAATGGGACCATGTTAAGCCAGTGGTCTAAATTTACGGAACCCCAAAAGTAGCTATCATCGTGTACCCACTCAAAAGGCTGCCAAACACGCCAGTAACAAAACAGCCCAATTCCATTTTTAACGAACTATCGTGATTGGTACATTCGCCATCAGATATATCGTAGCGTCTGGGGCGTTCAAAAACATCTGCTATGCTATTCTTTTATTCACACATTCGACGCTGCGTTCGTCAACTAGCTCGACGACGAGACAGCCTTCACTTCGACGTAGAGCGCAGCGCTGCGAAAAACGGTATTCACTTACATAGAACAGCTCGTCGTCGAACTGTAGGCGGTAACTCTCGACGCAGTGTAGTTCCAGCTCACGCCGCATTCGTCGCCGAGCGCTAGTGTCGTTTAAAGTGCATTAGTGAATACCATTTTTAGGCTCGACGCTGCCGCAGCGCTGACACAGCGCTGTTAGCAAGGCGGTTTCCTTAGTGAATAACACTGCTGAACGCGTCTCTAATGCCATAGCGATAGATGTGTGTGGAGATAGTTTTGAGTGCTTCGGACGTTATGATCTGATGGCGATGATACATTCTAGAACGGCGAAAAATTCAAACATTGCGTTTCAAGCATTGCGCGATGCCTCGTGCCGTGTCGGTAGAAGAACCGACTTATTTTGTTCAAATGTGTACCTATCTGATGTTTGGTGTTATGGGTCGATTTTTATTTTGCTATAATGTTTTCAAATTTTCCAAATTTGGATTTTTTTATATTTTTTCTACTCAGAATCGAGAGCTCTTTGGATCCTCATTAGCAGAAAAAAGTGTCCCAAGAATTCCATACCTTTTTTTGTCTTCCACTGAGTTACGGTCGATAAAGATTTTTTTAGACACTTTTTTTATTTCTATCAGGATCGATAGAGCTCGTGATTCTGAGTAGAAAAATGTAAAAATTTTAAAATTCGGAAAATTTCAAAAAACTTCAATAAAATAAAAATCCGCCCTTATAGGGAAACCACTTATCTGGGAGTATACGTTTAATCTATAATGTTAGCTTATTTATACAGGGTGGAAATGAGTAACCCGACTTGAAGGTTGTACTCCTGACCACATTTTGAGACTATAAGGCCTTATGAAGTTTTCTACTTTAAGCTTAGTTTCAGAGATAATGATCATTATGCATTTTTATGTTGACATACTCATTGATTAACGTGAAGAAAATGAGAAAAAATATTGAGAAAATTTCAAACGAAAAAAAAAAGATTAAAAACACTTTAAAACAAGTCTTTCTCTACAATTAATTACTGGTCATTCGTAAAAAAAATCAAAATATCCCAGAAAAAAAATACGAAAACATCATGTCATATATTTCTTACTTCATTTGACATCATAAAGAGTAAGCCAAATTAGCTTAAAATGATGATGACGTATTTTCTATTCTATTCCACTTGTTTCTTTAAATATCCGAATTTTTAAGCGTAGCTCCGGAATTTTGCATAATTTCATTATCTGGCAACACTGCTATTATTATATGTACTGAGGTAACAAACTTAAAAAAATACTCAAAATCAAAGTATTTATTTGCATAGACACAGTATAGGGGTGTTATATTATATTGAGAAATATGTATCCAGCTTGCAAGTGTGCAAATGTCATTCATGAACAATTAATATACAAAAGGTAGTCAAATAGAGAACCTACTTTTTCGAAGTCGGTTGACAAAGCTTCCATTTTCTCTTAATAAAACAGCAAGGTAAGCAACGTCTCAACTTAAGTCTACTGACAGTCGCGTACTTTAAAATGTCTAGGAAATGGGAAAGTTGTAAAATCGGTACATTAGCCAATGTGTGACATTACTTAGAAAGTGACAGGAAATAAGAGGCCTGCAGGCGAGAGTGAATTTTCAGGCTTTAATGCATGTTGCGGCATTGGCAGTGAACTTAAGGCACTGGTCTCACCGCGAGCTACTAAGCTATAAATACGAACAAAAGATACGCACTCCCGTGTAAATAAAAGAGACACGGCAATTCCCAGTTATCAGATATCACCGCCGGGCGAGTATCGCCGCGTCTCTTTATTTTACACGGAAGTACGTATCTTTTGTTCGTGTTTATAGCCCACAGTTCATAGCTTAGTAGCTAGAAACACGAGCAAAAGATATGCACTCCCGTGTAAATAAAAGAGACACGGCGATACCCGGCTATCAGCTATCACCGCCGGGCGAGTATCACCGCGTCTCTTTATTTTACACGGAAGTGTGTATCTTTTGTTCGTGTTTATAGCCGATAGTTCATAGCTTAGTAGCTTGCGACGAGACCAGTGCCTAAGAGGGTAGCGGGCGTTAAGTACTCGTATATAAAATTGAACTGAAGAAAACTGGGACATGGCCAATGTGGCACCAAAAATATGTATACAATACAAGGTGCTTATATACAGGGTGGAACGGAACGACGGTCCTTCCCGCTACCGACCGAGTCTACCAACCATTGCGATAAATTTTTAGTATGCGACCAACGTTTTCAAAAATTGACCTTTCCGTACTATTGAACTCTAACTAATCGTAATCACTCACTTTTTATGTTGCAACTATACAAATTGTTGATATGATAAAAAAGTAGGTACTGGAAATATTAAAAAGTGTACAATAAGTAAAAAAAGATAAAAAATTTGGTGAAGTTTGACATTAGGTTACTTAATATTTTTTAGTACAGATGGTGCCTTTTTTAGGCTCTAGTGCGAAAAGTGGGTCATTTTACGTCAGGTTCAAAACTTCGGAGGGCCATCTGCACTAAAAACGTCGAACAAGACACGAGCAAAAACGAAATTCGTAACTCGTGTCGATTTAAAACACTCCCTATCGGTCGTGTTTTAAAACATCGCCACTCGTTTCTGATTTCATGTTTTTCGCACTCGTGTCGTAATATACTATTTTGGTGAAGTTTGACATTAGGTTACATAATATTTTTTGCTTATTTTGACGTCTAAAATGCATACCTAGTTAAAATCTCTCGTAATGCTCGCGAGCACCGTGTATGTATATTTATAATTGTTGTTATGGTAGTTAAATCAATTTCCTATTCTAAGCACAGCTAGCCAGAATATCCGGTCGCCGGCCAGAATCGAACCCATTCGAGATATCACATCTCAAATTTTAATGGATTTTCATCGCAGATTTTTCCTATCAAATCAGGACTAGGTACGAGTGCAAAACGAAACTTTTAAAGAAAATTTAAAGTGGATAGCTACCTATATTTGCCAACTATTACATAAACCCTAAAGGTATAGGTACAGTAGTGGTTTTATTGTACGCAAATTTTAATTATAGTGAATAAATAAATTGAAAAAAAATATATAAATATACAGGGTGTTTGGTTAGCGGTGTCGGAGCTTTTAAGGGCTTAAACTACAATCAATTTCGTCGATAAATTACCAAACAATTTTTTTTTTGTGCCAACGATAATTAAATGGCGGCCATTTTAAAATTCCAAACAGACAATACGGGCGCACGTGATATTTCTGGAATTATACGTTTGTTATGGATCCTATCCTTGAAAAAAAAATCTCGTTAGAGAGCTTATTAGATAAGCAAATTAATAAAGCTAATCATTTGACTCAACTATTTGAACAACAAGGCTAAAAAAAAATTCTTAAATTAAAAACAGTAAAAAATTCACCTTAATTTTTCAATTAATTTAATTTTGCATGAAAACTAGGTCGTTAAGATAGGTTTTTGGTGTTGTTATTTGTTAGTACAGGATGTTAGCTAAAACACAACACCATAATTACAGTTATACCTTAAGTACATTAGGAATTAGAAGTGCTCAAACATGCACTGGACGGATGGAAGGGGGCCACTTCACTAGTCAGTACACTGCTGACATTCATTTGTTTATGGATTTTGTATCGGGAACGCTAAATGCAGCTGTTTTGGTGTATGTTTGAGCACTTGTAATTCCTAAAGTACTTAAGGTATAACTGTAATTATGGTGTTATTTTTTAGCTAACATACTGTACTAATAAATAACAACACCAAAAACCTATCTTAACGACCTACTTTTCGTGCAAAATTAAATTAATTGAAAAATGTAGGTAAATTTATTACTATTTTGAATTAAAAAAAATTTTTTTAGCCCTGTTTTTCAAATACTTGAGTCAAATGATTAGCTTAATTAGTTTGCTTATCTAACGAGCTCTCTAACGAGATTTTTTTTGCAGGGATAGGACCGATACCAAACGTATAATTCCAGAAATATCACGTGCGCCCGTATTCGTCTGTTTGAAATTTTAAAATGGCCGCCATTTAATTATCGTTGGCACAAAAAAAAAATTGTATGGTAATTTATCGATAAAATTGATTGTAGTTTAAGCCCTTAAAAGCTCCGACACCGCTAACCAAACACCCTGTATATATATAAAGTAAATGTACTTAATACTTGCTACTACAGGTTTTCAATATTGTAAGGTGATTCTCAAGAGCAAAGTAATTTGATTTTTGCCCCCTCATGTTTCTTACACCGTAACCGCTTGGTTTCATGATAAGGTATTCGTTTTGTCTTAGGCTGTCCAATTTTTGCGTTCATATCACCACACCACATAATTTTTTCGAGTCACTTTGATGCGGTGTGCAATCTAATATGAAATTTACATTCTACAACTCGCACACCACGTACACGCGTTTACGCACGTGATGCACATACATTCAGTGTGGCAGAGCCTTAAATATTGTTCAGAATAACCTCTATGATCACCAGGATGCTTAGCCAAGTTGCCAATCGCTAACGCTTAGTGGCGTATCGTAGTTTTCCCTCCCTATCACACTTTCCTATTAGTGCGACAAAGACAGTTAACTGCCATTCGTTTACGATTGACGATTAAGCGTTAGCGATTGGCAACTTGGTTAAGCACCCAGGCATAATAACCTTTTCATTATACTTGCTGTCTAAGCGCGCCATTGCTTGCATTGCGTAGCGGGAGTAATAATATAAATGTCAGTACCTACGGCATTTAATAATATTATGCCTTAAAAACTTTTTTTATCGGCGAGTGTGATGAAAAACATTGTAAGCATCACGGTCGGTAAGCGGAATACTAGCTCGAGTCATAAAAGCCCTCCGCCCAACGGCGATGGGCTTCTAACACTCTCGTTAGTAATTCCGTACTTACCTCCCTTGATGCACAATGTACTAATGTTTTATAGTAACACCCTGCATATTTGTAGTAATTTTAACAAAAGTGCTGCAAGATTTCATTTTGCGGCGACCTACGAACAAATAAAACATGGAAGCTGCACGCCATATTAAATTGCCTTTCAAAAACGGTCCTGAATTTTAGTTGATAAGTGTCACCCCCTCTTCAATGCGTCACGGTAATGAATTTCAATGTCAACCTATAAAAACTTAAACCGCCATTTAAAAATAGTTGTGATTGGTCCATCAAAGATTTGATTGGCTATATTCTATAAGCATTTGTCAAAGATGTTGCGTCGACATATGCGCAGTGTTAAAAAAAGCGCTATGTCCTGCCCATCTTGGCACAATTGAACAATTGTTTTTGGGGGCATTTTTTGAGCTGGCGTTAGACGTCCATGTTATTTATGGTCGCAGGCGGCGACATAATATCATACCAATTAAGTGCTAAGCCTACTAGAATATAAGAATAGAATCAGCAGCGAAATGCATTAAAATCACGTGACACAATTGTATTATGCCTTAAAATAGTCTAGTGCATGTTTGTGTGCACTTAAAGCGTCACCTGCCCACGTAGTTGGCGGTAAAGGAAAATCGGTCAAGCGCGAGTCGAACTCGCGTACGAAGGATTCCTTGATGCTTAGCCAAGTTGCCAATCGCGAACGCTTAGTAGCGTATCGTAGTTTTCCCTCTCTGTAACTCTCTCATTTTAGTGGGACAAAGACAGTTAGCTGCCTTTCGTTTACGATTGACGATTAAGCGTTAGCGATTGGCAACTTGGCTAAGCAAGTATAATCCATCCATAGCATCCTTATAATTATGAAGGGTCCACGGAAAGAACATGTCTAGTGAATTCAAATTACAGAAGGAAAAACCATCTTACTTTTAACAGAATAAAGTGTGGATTTGCCCTGATTTTTTAAGCACTGGAAATGTTTTTCCATGGACCCTTCATATATAAATGGGTAGATTACAATAGTAGATTGTGTCACAAGGGATCAGAATGGTATATTTCCGGTGTGGGCATATTATTATATTGAATCTTGAGCGTAATGAAGGATTCAATCGTTAACGCCCAAGACGAAATACTTTTGATATCGTGTGACACATACTGCTTTTCACACCACCCATGAGAAAAATAAAATATATATCACATATTTAATATTTATGCAAATAATCGATTCTAAAGAATTTTTTATCAATTATGAACGTACTGTTTATTTTCATATTTCATTGTTAGTTTTTAGGCTGGCAATAGAAAGTCCTTGAACAGAAAAGTGTCACTTTGCAGCAGGGAAGAAAACTCCCGTATTCGAATAGGTGGTGTGAAAACAAAATTGTACATCGTTAAAAGCCTTTAATGAAAACAAAATTTCACATCCTAAGTTTTGTGTTACGATATTAAATTTTGTGTCACTACTTTTGGCAGTATTTTTTTTTCCTATTTGATAATAAGTAACAAAAAAAAGAAAACAAAACATTTCGTTGGGCTGTACTGTCCCGTAGACACGCGTTGTGCATGTTTATAGAGTTAGAAAACCGTATTACTGTTCACGACTCATGTTTCACCCTGTATTTTAATATCGCATATAGTCGCAATTAACAGCAATGTTTGTATTGAAATGCTACAACCCTTACTAAAATTAAGCTTTTATTAATGCGACCCAAATTGGGTATTCCTAACAGTGTGATACCGTAAACTGGGGTTACTTTGAACTTTGGGGTTACATTGATAAAAACTTGTTTTATTTTTTAATCGCGAATATTTTCCGTTACCAAACGCATCTGTGTATATATTTTTTTAAGTCTGGCAAGAACGATAGTTATCCTTATTAATTGTTTAGACACTTTAAATGAGTACGGTCGTTAGAAAAGCGTATCATGTGTTTATATAAATAAATAAATAAATAAATAAATATCTCGGGACATCTTACACAAATCGACCTAGTCCCACGGTAAGCTCAATTAAGGCTTGTGTTGTGGGTACCAGGCGACGATATATATAATAGATTGATACATATAGATACTTAAATACATAGACAGCCACGACCAAGGAACAAATATTTGTGATAAATAAATACACAAATAATGCCCTCGCCGGGATTCGAACCCGGAACCTCCAGCTTCGTAGGCAGGGTCACTACCAACTAGGCTACGGAGGCTGACATTTAAGTATAATTTTTGCTATTTTTCGTGTATAAAATAACTTCTAAACTAACAATAAGGGTAGTGAGGTAAACGGTTCTTAATCACAATTAACTTGTCACAAGTGTGTTTAGATATACAAATATAACGTTTTTGGGGTCTTCGATTCAAACTAAGTACTTATAACAATTGTTTTTATTCAATGGGGTGTCTTTGATCACCTACATGGGGTCACATTGATCAGAATCTTACGTGTAGTTGGTTATGGTATGTCTATCCATTTGACTGTTTATTTTATAAGAAGATTGTTCTCTCTTCAATGTTTGATTTTTGTTTTTAATAAAGTTGACTAATGAAGTTTTTTTTTATAATATATCGGGGTTACTTTGATCACAAATATTTGATCAAAATAACCCCAAAATGACGTAAATTGTTGTAACTTTTGATACTGCGAACGGATTTATTTAATTTCTTAGGAGAAATTACTCCTGTAATGGTTTACATTTAATTACCTTAAAAAGAACATAAGGTATCAAAGTAACCCCAATGTCAGTTTAACTTTGATCACAACGTTTTATTTTTCTATCTTCATACATTTTTAAAGTATCGGTTCAAATTTTTTTACCGAGAAAGATAAGAAAAAGTTGATGTTACTATTTTATTTTTGGATTTTTTTACGCCTAATTTTAGAAGATATTGAAGTTTAAACTTTAAAATTGATCAATGTAACCCCAGTTTACGGTATATTATAAATTGGAACTACGGAACCCTTCGTGCGCGTCTGACTTGCACTTGGCCGGTTTTTACCTTTGGCGACGGAACTCTAAAAATGAGATTGGAAGCTTGCCTTGCGTGAGTGAGACCCGTGTTATAGTGTTAGCACAAGTTTTCACTAAAATGTGAAACCACTGTTTACTTTTATTTGACGGCCTCTTTAGGCACTAGTCTAGCAATGTACAGTGGCGTTCAGAATTGCATGGACGATTTATGAATGAATTCATTGACTGTCCATGTAATTTTGAACTCGACTGTACCTATAAGTTGGATTAGTTGTAGACCATTCTCAAAATTGCGGGAATATACTCGGAAATTTCCGAGAATTTTTATGAGATTTTAAAAGTAAGTTCTCTGGGTACCAAGCGATGATTTAATTAAATATGTAGTGCATACGTACCTATATATACTTAAATACATAAGACAGCCATAGCCAAGGAACAAACATTTTTAGTAAATGAATCCACAAATGTGTTAGTTTTTAGTAAAACGTCCTACTTAACTCACTCACAAATGATGCCCTCGCCGGGTTTCAAACCCGGAACCTCCAGCTTCGTAGGCAGGGTCAACAACTAAGCTTCCACTAAATTACTTATATTCATCAGATAAATGTTAGGTGTCCTTTTCTTTTCTAAGCCTGGGGAAAAGGACACTGATGGTTTATGCTGCTAATGTAAATACGAGTATATATATTATTATTATGCATAGCGTGATGGCGCAGTGGAAGCGTGCTGGGCCCATAACCTGATAGGTTTTATGTGGAAACTAGCTGGATTAACTACAGTAATAATTAGTAAAATACCATATTTGTCTTAGACAATCAAAGGACACATGTATTCATTTTGTTCAAGTAAATAGACAAAAAAAGAAAAGCATAGACAATATAAACATACGCAGAATAAGAGAATGGCCAGTAAGTGGCGCTCAGGTTATATTATTAAAACCTGTTTAGTTTATGTTCCAACATATCTGACGGATAAACTAACGCACAGTTTTTGAAACAGGCAGTTAAAATAATTAATGTACATATTATGGATAGAAGTTAGTTTTATTAGAGACAATATAAACAAAACTGACGAAAATATGCGTCCCAGCACAAAATTGATAAAAATCTTGTAATGATTTTTCTATCATTAATCTTGATTGAGGCGAAATATTAAGTACCTACATATATTTTTTAAAGTTATTATATGAAAAAAATATATAACTTACCAATATTATGAAATATAACTATTTTAGCAGATTATACCGCGTATTTTGATTTAATTTTATTAGTACATATACGTTATGTAATCCGTTTAAATATTTTATTTCATGTACTGTACCTATCGTGGTAACCGAAGAAAAGATTACCAATTTTGGTGGTAAATTCCTAGCCGTACATAGGTACTTTATATTATTATCTGACGATTTGTGCATATAGAAAATACTCAAAAATATGTCCCAGTGCAATTTAATTCGGTGTAATAAAAACGTCATATCAACATATTTTTGCATTTGATATTTGATTGTGATATGTGCTAGTGAGGTGAAAGTACTAGTACCCAACGCTGTCCCAAAACTCATCGATAAGATAAAATCAACTATTAAGGCATTTAAACGATGATTAATGAATGTACCTTTAATGCTTCATATCCCAAGTTTGAAATAATTAGCTTATATCTAAATTATTTGCATAATTTTAAGACAAGCTGACTGTTATTAGGACTGATGTTAATATTTCCAATGTCCCAATATGTGACATTGAAACTTGTACTGAAGTGCCATCTATTGGGACTGCCAGCAAAAGCACCTGACGCTTACTCATACAATGGAGTAAGAAAATTTCCAATTTTGAGAAATTTTGATTTTGTCGCCCTGTAAGAAAAGATAGTCTTCGCCTACATTTTTTAATTTTGCCTCTTTTTTCTACTAACAAGCTGCATGGACAGAGGTATTGTTATTGTTAGTGCTTTTATTATTAGGATCCAATAATTTGTTTCCAAAAGTTAAATAATTTAAAACAACATTTTTGCATTAATAAATCAACAAATATTTATGTAGGTATTCAATTTTGAACTAATTAAGACAGTGTAAAATGTAATATTTATTATAAATAAGTAAAATAGTGCATTAACCCTTCGATTTTTTTTTAAAGGTTAATCAAAATTAATTTTGCATAGATATTACTTATTAACAATAAAAATATTCAAATATTTAGTTTCATAAAAAAAATATAAGTAACAAAATAATCCCTAACGTCTAATGAACACTGAAAATTTTATAACACTAAAAATCGATAAAATACACATGTAACGAACATTTTCTTCGCCTATGGCTGTAACTGCATGGTCGCCTCCCGCCCACCGCGTAATTTTCCAATTTCAACCTTATCCTAACCAATTAAGGTCGAATAAGTGCATTTGCAGTGCATCTAGGAAAGATATAGTGCGAGGCAGCGTCAGTGCTATCCGGACAGTATCGTCCTAGCACTAGAACGATACGCTCGCGATAGTCAACTAACGGACTTTTTGAATTTCGAATCTCCGCACCTCTGTGCGCCGCGCT
>JALPQI010023928.1:0-20414 GCA_025490895.1 Thaumatotibia leucotreta | reverse complement strand
TTTTTTTAAGTAACGTGTAAAATGAGCTTTCATTTGAAATATTAAACATTTAAATCGATTCATTAGTTTAGCTTGTATAATTTTTTGAAATATTTTTTAAAGAAGTGGCGCCATCTCTGTTCCTAAGGGGTGAAACTTCCGCTGCTGCGGGTCAAATCGCTCAGTTTGGTCCCTACTATCACTGTGCAAAGCGGCTTGCTTTTATCATAAAGTGCACGATTTTGTTCTTAGCAAGTATGACTAGGACGCCTATGTACTATACATATTTTGTTTGCCTCAAAAATATGAATAATGTAAATCACAACGAAGAGCAACTATTATTTTTTCATTGCTCATGCTCGGAAAGTGAGTTGTTGTTTATCTATGATACGGGTGGAAAACGATGCATCGCGGCCCTTGGGTTGCAAAAAGATATGTTCCTATTAGTGCTCGCCTTGTAAGATTGTAAGCACCAAGCCGAAGAAAGTGCCAACAAAATACTCTTATTTAGAAACAAATTTGAAGATAGTAGTTCCTGGTTTCTACTTTTTGTTTTTTTTTTTGTAGCGATAATGGTAAGTTAAATATGTCAATTCATTAAATTATTTTAATTTTTTGTTTAAAATTTAAGTGTTTTGGTTTTATATAGCGGTGACTATAAAAGGAACAAACTTATCAAGTTTTTTTTTAAATTTTAATACGCGTAGGTAAGCGACGGAAGAATGGTATATATTATAATATATATGAATTTATACTTAAAAATAAATTCTTACTAGTAACTACTACATTCAATTAATACTTTTATGTTTTCTCTTTACTCTCATTCGTAATGAAAAGTAGAGGTTTAACTCGGGTGAAAGGCAACCATTTCCGACTCGCACTTCGTTCGAGCGCCAAACTACCTCGTCGAAAATGGGTGCCTTTCTACCCTTGGTTAACAATCTACTATTTTATGTTGGTTGTTAGTGAAATGTGTAGAATACCTATTTCACCCTTACAATTTACAGTAAGCTAAAGGCAGTATGTCAGAATGTCAGTAAGCTTACATTCTTAGGATTTTATTCTGCATCACCGTCAGATTTTACTATCTTTTTGGTTCTAGGTAGTATAGGGTTGTGTAGGATATAATGCAAAACACTTACATATTCCTCCTCCTGGTGGTGGGCAGAGACGATCAGCTTGGGGGCGGGAGCGAGGACCTTGGCGATGGGAGCAGCATAGTGGACGGGGCTGGCGGCGTAGTGGGCGGGGGCGGCGTGGTAGGAGATGGGGGCAGCCACGGCGACCTTAGCGACGGGGGCGGCGATCAGCTTGGTGGCGTGGTGGGGCTGCTCGTCGTGGCGGACGATGCTCTGGGAAGATACGGCGCCAGCAGAGGAGTAGTGGGCCTGGGCAGGGGCGGCGTGGTAAGCCACGGGAGCAGGAGCGTGGTAGGCAACGGGAGCGGCGTGGTAGGCGACGGGGGCGGCGACGGCCAGCTTGGCGACGGGAGCGGCGATCAGCTTGGTGGCATGATGAGGCTGCTCATCGTGACGCACGATGCTTTGGGAGGACACGGCTCCAGCGTGGGAGTAGTGAGGCTCGGCAATAAGGCCAGCCTGGGCCACCGCCACGAAGGCGCACAAAGCGAGGATCTGTAATTATTACAAAAGTAATTAACCTATGTCCTATTTTAGAAATTGCACTTGTTTTCACTGCACTGAACACAAAGGTTACACATGTAATCCAAAACACTTACTTTGGAGCACATTGTTGTCTGTTTAGTTAAATCACACTGATACATTACATATGAGGAGAGCCGTTTATATACTTATTTGGCCAGGACAAGGTCGACAGGTCACAGAGCCATTTCGTGATTAATTATTGTCGCTCGATGAGAAATTTGACCGTAGGCTGAGTTGAAGTAGAGCACCTTGAATTTTTGACGACTTTTACATATTTCTTGGGGTTCAAAAATCTTGTATTTCTTCCAAGCCTTTGCAATTTTAAATACTCTAGACATTAACTAACTACACATTTATTTCTTGGTAATTTAGACAGGTAAAATTAAATGCGCTGCAACGAAGAACAATGATGAAATTAAGGACATTTGGGTGTTTTTACCCCCTTATTTATAAATTTCTCCTTATCAATATGTCTATAAGATCGACAGGGACAAACAAAACTTAGCGGCTTGCTAAGTTAGAGAAGACGTTTATGAATAAGGAGGTTAGTTTGTGTCAAGTTAAAGCCATTTCTTTTTAAGTGTTCCTTTATTAAACCTTAAAATAAATTAACGAGGTGTATCAACAAGATCATTACAAACAATTGTTCAGTGATGGTGGTATTTGGGAACATCGTGCTTAGCATGTCCTTCGCGTTTGACCTCAGCATTGAACCTGAAACAACATTGTCAATATAATATCCATTTTTGGATTGCAATTTGACCATTAATTAAAAAAGGTACAATATTAAAATTAAAATATACACAATGTAATGTCAAGCAGATATTTGTTTAGCTAGGTTTCAAGCTTTATGTAGCTATTTGCATTACACTGTCCAATTGTATGTATGTTAAGTGATATAACATCACATATCACTCTAATTCATTGTGTCCAACCATACCATGCTCTGCCTTCTTAGTTAGTAATCTTAATGGGGTTTGTTTGAACATGTGAATCTTTAAAAAATAATTATGATAAATTGGATAACAGTAACACCTACATTACTTCGTAATCTAACTAAGTATCACAATGTAATTAGGTAACTCGGGTAGTTAATTAACTACTTAATTTGTACTCGTTAATTTAGTTTTACTACTTATTATAAACATTTACAAGCTCCAAGGGCTCCCTCGCTATGCTTACCCAGTTTTCTTATCAGCAGTGTAGTGCACAATCCTGACGGTGCCGTCGGCCTCGTGCAGGCTGTAGTAGCCCTTCACGACGTCGCCGTCGCGGGACTCGTGCTGGGACTTCTTGTCGCCGGTGTGCGGGTCCTCCACCTTGTACTCGAACTCGTATTTAGGGTGCGCGTAGTAGTCGTGGTGGCCTTCGGGCGCCTTGCCGGGCACGTCGTGGCGCTGGATGTTTTGTGAGGAGACAGCGTGGTGATGAGAATGGTGTGACTCAGTGTGGGTGGGCTGGTGATTGGACACTACATGAGTCGGTATGTGATGTTCTTGTGGGTGCTGTTGGTGCCCGTGGCTATGATGAGTCTGGTGTAAAACGATGCTCTGAGATGAGTAAGCATGCCCGTGTTCTTGCTTGTGTTGTTGATGATGTTGGGCGACTGCCACAGCCAGGGTGACGGCAGCTAAGATGATCTGTAAATAAGGATGACGTGCTGTTATTTTAACATATTTTCCAAGCATTATTTGGTTACCGATGCAATTTTGGAGATACACGAGTGAAGTACAACCGTCCTCTTATATCCAATTTTCATCCATAAATACAGTCTATTTAATTGAATAAGTGGTACTAAAATTTAAAGATGATAATATTTTTTACCTTCGTGTACATGGCTGTATATTTGTAGGTATTCGCTTTCAAAGTGAAAACACAACTGATAACTTGAATACCTCAACTACAGTATTTTATAGCAATACTTTTACAAATGTTTCGTAAGGACAGGACTTCCAATAAACCTGAATATTTTATCATTTCATTCATTCATCGTGTAAAGTAAAAGGGATCAATGACCTTGTAATGTTTAAAATTATTATTAGGAAAAAAATCTTCGGTTTTTGAATTATATTGTGTTCTAGCGTAAGTAGGTAAAGGGGCACAAATAGTTATAGCCCTTGACAAAAAAATATGCCGGCTTTGGTGAAAAGAAGCACGTGAGTACGAGTAATCGGTTCTTAATTAATGTGATTCATGTTTAAGGTTCCTGACTCTTCTGTTGAGTGTTGATCTCTTAACTCTCGGGTAGTAACTTGTGCCAAATGTATCGGGATTCTCTAAAATGTCATTTTGATGTACCACTACACCATTATCATTTAAAAATAATTATGATGGAATATATGTAGGTAGGTATGTCTACGTACCATCAGCGTCACAAACCGAAATTTTTGAGCTAGGTTCAAGGGTCTCAGCTAACCATGTGTTTATATTGTTTATTACTTTCGCTATGGGATGTCCAACATGGCTAGAGCTTTAAATGGCTCGATATTCCCGTATACTCGTAGTGACCGACCACATAGTGACAATATTATGAAAAGCCAAGCTACGTTACTATACTAATTGATAATTGACAGGTTACATAATCGTACACAATTTCCAAGATTGTACGTAGGTATAAAACATTTTTCATACGTTTTGAACAAATAGAGAAGGCATCATGCATGATTTGTTCGCCGTTTGTTTCAAGTTTTACTTTTGTACAATAAAGTTTGTGGTAGTGGCATTGGGGATATCTGTAAATATAGTTCAGACCTTTAGTTTAAGGTAGTTTTATAAGATTTATTGTAGTTTTTTATTGTATTTAGTTTTTTTTTTTGCAATTAGATGTAATTTTATATTATTGTTTAAGTTTTGTATAGCTATGTAAAAATTATTTAACGCTGAATAAAGTTTGTTGTGTTGGAATAAGTAACATTAAATATCTCTCTAGTAATTTTCTCTATCATTGTGAAAATTACTCACACTAACAAAAGTGTGAAAAATCAATAAAAATAATACAGCATCTACACTGGATACATACTAGACTAATGTGGCACGTATTGTATCATTATAAACAGAAAACTATACTGAATAAATCAGGTCATGTCATCTTTTAGGTAGCCTATTAGTGCTTTTAGTTATTGAATTTCGTCCCCAGCTAATGAATTAATTTATTCATAACTACAACCTTCCTACGTATAAAGCAACCGGTATTAAAATATAAGTAACCAAAAACACAAGGTCGCTTACACTTTAACATTCAATTGTACAAATTAAAAAGTATCTCGAGTTTGCGCAAGTTTTGAAAACTGTATGCTATAAAATATATCAGAAAGTTTTAAAATATATCATTTAAGCACTGTGCTTTCATACGACAACAACAATAGTAATTAAATATGTCCTCGAAGGTACTAAAAAAATCTTTCATCTACTTCCACTTTCATACATTTTTAAATCTACTTATTCTTTATATAATTTACTCACTCAGCTAACTTGCTAGGGCACACAAACTCGGTGATGACTGATGATGATGACGAATGAATATTCTTCGCCCATGACTACCTAAAAATAGTTAAAGAGTTACTTGCACAAGTTGACTCATGTTTTATTATTGTTTGAAGGTCATCCTCGCTGCCTGCATCCTGGCTGTTGTAGCCGCTAGACCACAGGAGAGTCACGGTCATGGTCACCACCACGCCGTCTCCTCACAAAACATCCAGCGCCACGACGTGCCCGGCAAGGCGCCCGAAGGCCACCACGACTACTACGCGCACCCTAAATACGAGTTCGAGTACAAGGTGGAGGACCCGCACACCGGCGACAAGAAGTCCCAGCACGAGTCCCGCGACGGCGACGTCGTGAAGGGCTACTACAGCCTGCACGAGGCCGACGGCACCGTCAGGATTGTGCACTACACTGCTGATAAATATAGCGGGTAAATTCATTTACTATTAATAATAATTTTACATAATTTAGAGCTATACTTACACATGAGCATTTCCTTGATCTATTTGTATTTTTTCAGTTTCAACGCCGTGGTTACTCGTGAAGGACACGCAAAACACATTGTTCCTGCTCATCATAACTAATAACGTCTCTAATCACCTATATTTTATTTATGAATTAAAGTTGTTAAATGTAATTGTAAATATTGTTAAATAAAGATTTTTGCTTAATGAAATACTTTTATTCTGTTTCCTCTATTTGTTTGTTTGATGCTCTCACATTTAATATTAATGTATTACAGATATAAAGTATGTTGTAACAAGGAAAATAACACTATACCTACAATTCTAGAGAGATGTTATAAAGAGACAGTTAATGGGATTTATTCTAACAAAACACTTTGTTCATTTAATTAAACATTAATTCACAAAAGTAAAGCTTGAAACAAAAGGCAAACTTGTCATGAGGCATTCTCTATCATTCAACCTTATTTGTTACCCCAATTTTTTCAATGCTTACTATACTTCGTTTTTTTAAGCATTAGAAAGACCTTTGCAGAACGAGATATAAGGTTTTTTTACAGGCAAATTCTGCGGATCGAACAGTAAATACGAGTTATTAAATATCACGAATTTATTATCATGCTATATTAATACACATTACTCAGTATTGTGAACAGATAAGAAACATAATGTTTGTTAATTTATATTCTAAGATGAAAAGATAATAATTTTAATAAATTGGGTTTGCAATTTTTCATGGAAAGGTTGTACATTAAAAAACCTAAAGAGGCAGAGTTCTCACACAATTTTAAAATGTCACTGTCTGTCATTCGACTTCATATTGTTGTCGGTTGAGTCGGTTGTGTTTTATATTGCTGTTAGTTTACTTAAAGATTGTTGTTATCGTTTTGTTCAATTTCGTTATTAATTGTTGATCTATTTAGATATTTTGTTTGTTGGTGCACATTTAAAATGGATGAAAGCAAAATCCTGTGAATACCAGTGAAAAACGGATGGTGGTGAATATTTACAAATTAAGAAATGTGCCATAGAAAGGAATATCCCACTAAATCAGAACGTGTGAAAAAGACTGCTGAGACTGCTGGCATATCGTTGGCTACGGTACATAACATTTTAAAAGGATATATTTTTTTAAATGAAATTAGATAATGTAATACATGACACTGTGGAAAAAATTATTATACACGTTGGTGGTTCCGAGTCCTCGGACTCTTCCACTGACAGTGAATAAAACTATGTATGTCATCTGAGTTTTATTTTCTAATTTGTTACCAAATTCAAACTACATTAGAGCGTCCCAGACCGCCTATAATGGCGACAAATACAAAACGACGTTGCCGATGCGTAGGGTTGTCTTAGTATTGTTATCTGTCTTTATGACACCGTGTCCGCTTTTATACCGATAGTTTTAATCCTTAAATGCATGACTTTTAAAAGTATTGGGAGTGCATAATGTCAGCCAGATTAAATATGCAAATATTGTTAAATTTTAGACTGTAAACTTCATTAAATTCAGTAAATGTAAAATCGGTACGATATTAGTTACAAATAAAAAAAAATACTTTGTTAAAAACCGCCAAACACTAAACGAAAACTTTCAATATATATCTTTTTTCTAAATTGCCGCCATCTTGCTTATAAAACACTTATAACTTTTTTTAATTACAGTTTTGCCAACAAATTAATAATAAATGTGAAAACTATGCGTTCAGCTATCGGTAAATATCAAATGATATGTATATACATAAGTTCCGAGAAATTCAGTGGTATCGGCCGAAATCGAAGAAGGAAGGTTTACGACCACTGCTTCTTTGTTCACCCGTTTGACAGATAATTCTAATCTTAAATAAAACGAAGTATAAATACTAACTAAGCAAAGCGCATTGCTTATAAATTTCATCAGGGTACTTGCTATATATTTTTTAAATATGACACAACACAAGCATTAAACTACATTTTGGTTTGAAAACTAGAATTCCTTATCGATAATAAAGTTCACAAGTATTCAACAACAACAACCAGGTGATTTTTTTTTTGTCTTTAGGTATAGTTAGTTTATTCGACATCAATCTTAAGACTGCCAAGTACGCCTGTTTGAAACTGGCAACTAAGTATCATGACAACAACGTCAGGCGTTTTAAACAGCAGAAATGTAGAAATGTACAATATATTTCAGCTGTTCAGAATGAAAAGAATACAATAATGACAATACGTAATTATGCAGTATTTAGCAAATAATTTAATAAATTGTCAGCTACAAGACCGGCTTTTGTTGTTACTAGTGTATTGCACCTATTTTATGCTACCAATATCGATATAAAAAAAAATGTACACACCAAGTCAAGGGCTTTAATGAAAACGAAACTTAATGTCACTTTTGCAAAGTTACCCATATCCTGACAAGTCCCGCCAGTGTACAAATTACTGATAGTGTAATTTAAATGTTGCGAACTATTTAGTAACATAGTTGGTGAAACAAACGAATTTAGTCACTATTCCTTTAAATAGATAGGTTTAAAATTAAGAAACATTCTTTCTAAAGGCCTGGATGCTTTACCAAGTTGCCAAACGCTAGCGCTTAATCGCCAATCGTAAACGAAATGCAGGTCGCGCAGGTCTTTGTCGCACTAATATGAAAGAGTGACAGAGAGTGAAAACTACGATACGCTTTCAAGCGTTAGCGATTAGCAACTTTGCTAAGCACCCAGAGGACTTACGGGGATATAGTTAGATCGTTTAGTTTTTATTAAGCTCTTAATTTTTGATAACGATCCTTACACTATGTTCCGATTGCTTTATGCTGGTTAGATATGTACAGTTGTTAACATGTTGAATGGGTCTCTGATACAAGGTATTTATCACCATTTGTCTCATTTGTCCATAAATTATCTATCGTCGGGGATAGTGCAATTCCGCGTAACTACGAAAGCAGACTTTTGCTAGGGTCCGCCCGGATAGTTACCACCGTCTTACCCGTTACCTACCTGCCGCTAAATAGTTAGTACTGTGTTCCGGTTTGGGGGTAAGATAGCCGGTGTAATTACTGCCATAGAGGCAATCCGTATAAGTCCTCAGGGTAGGGAGCGCATAGGCGATTTTGGTCACTTTGTCCATGGGCCTCAGTTCCCGCTTTCCATCAGGTGGGCTGAGAGCTCAGTTGTCTACCTTTGTTACATAAAAAAGAAGATAGAGTTTAAATATCAAACAATTGACACTCAATTGACCCTAATTGAATGTGTTAGTTACGCGGTATTGCACTATCCCCGACGCTATGTAACTATGTAACCATAAAATATTGCACATCGACCTATAACCCATAACTAGTTAAATTGAAACAAAAATGTGCGAATCCGGTTCCGTTTGCTGCCGTGAAGAAAAAGAAATGTGTACCTACAAATAAAACAAAAAAATGGGCAATAATAAAAACCCTCAAACTTTCGGATAGGTAGGTACAATCAGCAACAATATAAATGTACTTATGTAGGTATATATCGAACTTACGAGTATTACAAAAGGGCTACGGTCTATCGATGGCCAGAGTGGGCGATGATTCGAGTACTAAGTACGTCAGCTTCCGTCGTAGCATTGTTGGTAGTGACTCCGCCTACGAAGCTGCAGGTTCCGGATTCAAATCCCGGGGAAAGCATTTATTTGTGTTGATCACAAATATTTATTACTTGGTTGTGGTTATGTCCTATGTATTTAAGAATTTATTTATTTTAAATAAACGCGTAGTAGATACAAGCCTCCGTAGCCAAGTTGGTAGTGGCCCTGCCTACGAAGCTTAAGGCATTATTTGTGTATTTATTTATCACAAATATTTGTTCCTTGGTCAATGGTCATGGCTGTCTATGTATTTAAGTATCTATATATATCTATCCATTATGTATGTCACCTGATACCCACAACACAAGCCTTAGGTACCTAATTGAGCTTACATTGGGAGTAGGTCGATTTATGTAAGATGTCCCAAGATACGAGTATCAAAGATATTAAATTAACTAATAAATAGGTACATTGCTGACTAAGTTCTTTAACTGTAACAACGCTAAGACACACACGATGGGCACTGTACCCCTCATGATTGTTGTACAAAAAAGAAGTAGGTATATAATTATAACAGTAAGTACTGTAAGGAAATTAGCCCGGTACAACACTAGCGGTAGCACCGGCATGTCACTTCACTACGGCGTCGGGCGAGCTGTCAAGGGACGTTACACGGATATGGCGCGTCGCGGTTACTCTATCTTAAAATTACTGTGTGATTGCCTTGTTAACCATTGAATAAATTATGTATTAGTGATGAAGCGGTGTTTTACCTTAACAGCTTCAGAAGTGAGATATTATCATACGCCTACTAAAGTTTAATTGACCAAAATGGGTACAATCTATTCCGCTGGTATCGGAGTCCCATTGTTGTGATTGAAATACTTGGATTCACCTGATTCTAATGAGTGAATGCACCAATTCTACTAAATGCATTATTGCTATAGTATTAATAATAAACGACGCAATCATACAAAGTACTTCGCGTAAAGGTAACCGGTAACTTCGTCGTCATGGTAACTTATCGTGGTAGGTCTGTGGCTAATGTGAATTCATCTCTTAACAGAGTTCCTAAATATTACGCACGGTAAGCTTGTTACAAAGAGGCAGATAAGAAATATAAAAAAAACCGGTGCGCGATGCACAGGTTGAAGATAATCTTAAAAGGGTGCCTCGGTTGTGTGGTGTGTGTTTTGATATGTTTTCAGATTTATAGTAAGCACTAAATATTACATTTATGTGGACCAAGAACAAACTACAAGTTAATGGTACTAGTATACCATAGTATACCCAGAGCTGCAACAGTGCTGCATAAGGCATAACACAATCATAGCAATGTACCATGGAATAACAGGTGGATTGTTGTATGATACATAAATGTTGGAACTTAGTAATCCCATTATTTAGTTGGATTTAATTAATTGAAGTCCCAAGGTAAGAGCCGAATAAAAAAAAAAAGTGTACATTTAACGGTGAGTCTTAACTTATTTTAATATATGTCAAGTTTAGTATCATATTGACAGATTGGTCACCATTTCTCCTGAATAAGTTCCTTGTTTACATGAAGAGAAAGAGTGGAAACTGTATAGAATAATTTTGACAGTTTCATACTAATTGTACTGTTCAGTATGTATGGACAAGTGTATTGCATTGATTTGGTTTGTGAGTTTTATCTTAGGTACATTTCAATTATTATTTACCTATGAATGTGGAATACTATGAAAGCCAAGCCGTTCAATTAGGAACAGGCCAACTATAGTCTGTGATACTTAAATAACTTAGAAGATATTTTAGTAACAAGGTATCATCTTCTACATCTTTGTGGAATGTACAAAGTGAACAACATTCATAATTTGTTACAACCTATGCCATGTTCATTCACAAGAATTTGATGAAATGATCATACTCTCTCTCATCTTTTTAGTAATTATCATAATACTTCATACCTAATGATATGAAATAAGCATAAACATGCTATGCTTGTTATTCTTAATATGTGACCATATATTAGTCAGTACAGGTTATGAACTGTGCATTCTATTTGTGTACAGTCTACTACAAAAATAGGTCTTCACCTTAAGAACTCATTAATTTGTCAATATGGTGTATAGCTTCCCACTATACCTACATGCAATATTAACATTGAAGTCAACAAAATAGTAATAACTCTATTATGAAATTCTACCATTTTGCAGTAAGTACACTGGTGCACATATAAGACATTGAGTGCCTATTATTTATTGTTTCTAGTATGGGAAAATACTTATTTGGATTGTAAACATACAAGTACCTATAATTACAAGTAGGACTTTATGTAAGGTGTGAAATATGAATGCCTGATTCAGGCTTCTAATGCAAATGTTTAGTATACCTACTACAAAGTCATCACCATTATCAGCTTTGTTATACAGAGATTGATGCAATGAATACTTTGGTTTGACATTGTCATGCAACGGTACAACAGTGACATGCCTTCTTGGCTCATCAAGTCATCCGCTATCTGGTTTTAACCTTATATTTCAGATGCATGTTTTCGAACAGCTACTTAAATAAACTTAGATTATCTTGAACTTTCAAGTCTTTCACAGAAGTGTCTGGGGTATTATACTGCTACATCACTTACAATGAAATGGATAAAATGATATCAATAATATTTACTTATCTAAGATTTGGGTAAGTGCAGTTGGCATATTGACTTTTGGGGTTATTGTTTCAATCAACATTGGAAGTTGAAAAATGAGGTACGCATAACCTTGTAGGTTTATGCACATACAAGGTAATTTGCTTATGTAAAATGTTTAATGATTCTAACCTATTCACTGTTATTCATCATCATCATCATAATTATTAAAGTTGCCAGTTACATGAGAAGTTCAGTTGAGTCCACTTCATTATTTAACAATTTAATATTCATTTCACCCTCAAGGTGTAACTGATATGTATTACAATTATTCAAGACGCATCATGAAGAATACATTTATGTATATGACAATTGCATACAATAAATATGTTCAGTGCTTTACAATTTGTCCAGTTACAGCGATGCTGTGTTGGGTATGATACATTTGTGCAGTACATATAGTTTCTTTAAATACATGGGAACCTCAATAATACGACCCTCAATGTGGCAAACCTCGATATATGGTAATGCTATTTTAATTTATACCTATTGAATCAACAAAACAAAAAGGAATTTTTGCAATGTGCTTATCTTTTATAGAGCTGGTTGGAAGTGAACAGCCAAGTTCCATATGATTATTATCATGCAACTTATGGACTGGTGTTATGTCTCATAACATTTTATGAACTTGTGTCTCTTACAGAATATAGTACTGAAATGTTGTGGTAAACATAGCAAATCCTGTTTCGGTCAAAGTACACTGATGCATGATGACATGCAGAGAATTCTCCAATGAGAACTGGGTTAAATGGGAGGTATAATTCCCACTTTATGGTTTCATAACTTGATCTTTCACAGGTTTAATTATTGAATTCAGCATGTACCTATACGAATGGAAAATGCTATCAGAGTACAATGTTCACTATGAAGGGATGATGTTCAAGAATCCTCAGATTAAGAACTGAGCTAATTGGAAGAGGTGATTCTTGCCTTGTGCTTTAATGATAATGACTCAATCTTTTGCAGGTTTGATGAATTTTGTCTAATGAAAAATGCTTTGTTTATACAGCGTTATATGACCATTCATGATAGTAGATTCATGATGGGCAGCAGCATCATCATAGTGGACTGGGATAGGCTGATGATAATTATGACATATTACAGTGTTCGCTATAAAAGGAACATGTTCACAGATACTCAGATTGGTACCTGAGTTAATGAAACACGTCCAACCGAATTTATAGTTTGGCGCTGATATTGCCCACTATTATAAACTTAAAAGTGTGTCTTTTATTGTTTTCTGAATGGCTCATTATTACATTATTGACACCTGATATTTCTCCATAAATCAGAAGGGAGACATCCAAACTTATGAGTTACTTTAACATTGTCGTTATGGCAGTTGATTATTTGCTCCTAGCTTAAGTGCTAGGTGGTGTATGAGTTCGGAGTTATGTTATCCGTTGATATTATTACGAAAGAGTCTTGCTATCATTCAAATAAGATCTCAATTCTAGTTATTCACTTGCTCCTTGGTTGAGACCTAGGCTGCCTGTGAAATCAAATGACATTGTAATTGCCCGTAAGGTTACTCCTCGATTAAGAACTTGGTGGTGTTACGGTGTATGAGATCTCGTTTATATTTTGTTGCCAACTATTGTTACTTAACTATTAATTGTGATCTGATTCTTTAGTCATATAAAACATCCGGGCTGGCGCCTCCATGGCGGTCCTAGATAATACATTTGGGCTGGCGCCTCCATGGCGGTCCTAGATAATACGTTTGGGCTGGCGCCTCCTTGGCGGTCCTAGATAATACATTTGGACTGGCGCCTCCATGGCGGTCCTAGATAATACATGTGGGCTGGCGCCTCCATGGCGGTCCTGGATAATACATGTGGACTGACGCCTTAGTGGCGGTCCTGGATAATACATGTGGACTGACGCCTTAGTGGCGGTCCTGGATAATACATGTGGACTGGCGCCCCAGTGGCGGTCCTGGATAATACATGTGGACTGGCGCCCCAGTGGCGGTCCTGGATAATACATGTGGACTGGCGCCCCAGTGGCGGTCCTGGATAATACATGTGGACTGGCGCCCCAGTGGCGGTCCTGGATAATACATGTGGACTGGCGCCCCAGTGGCGGTCCTGGATAATACATGTGGACTGACGCCTTAGTGGCGGTCCTGGATAATACATGTGGACTGGCGCCCCAGTGGCGGTCCTGGATAATACATGTGGGCTGGCGCCTCAGTGGCGGTCCTGGATAATACATGTGGACTGGCGCCCCAGTGGCGGTCCTGGATAATACATGTGGGCTGGCGCCTCAGTGGCGGTCCTGGATAATACATGTGGACTGGCACCTCAGTGGCGGTCCTGGATAATACATGTGGACTGGCGCCCCAGTGGCGGTCCTGGATAATACATGTGGACTGGCGCCCCAGTGGCGGTCCTGGATAATACATGTGGACTGACGCCTTAGTGGCGGTCCTGGATAATACATGTGGACTGGCGCCCCAGTGGCGGTCCTGGATAATACATGTGGACTGGCGCCCCAGTGGCGGTCCTGGATAATACATGTGGGCTGGCGCCTCAGTGGCGGTCCTGGATAAAACATTTGGGCTGGCGCCGAGAGGCGGTCAAAATCAAATACAGTTTCCATTGCGATCTGGCAGTTAATTCATATGTTTTATGACCTTATATCGTGTTGTTTTAACCTCATTCCTTAGCAGGGCAAGCCTGGAAACGGGCGTCTGTTTGTTGTCTAGCTGAGTATATGTAAGGTGCACGCAGCGGGTCTTACGCATTGCTGCCGGAACGCGTCAGTTGACGAATTCACCGCACTGGCAGACTTCGCCGTAACCCAGGCGCGGGAGCGGCTATGTACGCGCTTCTGCGCGTGTCATCGGTGACTAGTACGGACACAAGCAGTCATCCCAAGGCGCTCTACGTCGCCGGATACAACTGTGAGCTTGTTCCATTACTTTATTGGCATTATAACATTCATCATTCGACGAATGTGTACATCAGTAATTGTGTGATTATTCAAAAATCAATGATATCATGTTACTCGTAAGTCTGTCTGTACTGTGTATAATCAAACAAATTCGCAATTAGCCAGCAAACACTTGACTGATTTCATGATGTTACATTTATTTTATTAATGTCATTAATCCTTTAAAAAATGCTACTAGATGGCGCTGTCCTAAGTGCATAATAGTCTCATACATAATGGCGATATATTTACAAGTTCAATGTCAAAAAAAAGAAAAAGAGCTTTCATTAATTGCACATCATGCAAGTAAATGATATCACTTTAATCTTGGAATCGCTCAATGAAAGTATTAAAATTTGTATACTGACTATACTAAAGATTTAAAAAAAAGGGGGTTGACCTGGTTCTTGCCACTCCACATTAGCACAATTATAATAAGCCCAGTTGATAAAAGGTACATCGTCATTTGAACATATCTTGTCATCGTCATTTGAACATATCTTGTCTGTCTGTCCATGTTACGCTTGACACTGACGAAATCGACGAATCGGTTCGTGGACGACGGAACGTCGCACATGTTATAGATTCATGGCATTCAAGACCTGTGTATGCGTTACGCTTAAAATGCATTTGTTCAATTCGCAGTGTATTGAACCTATGAGACTTCAGTCACACAATTTGGGTGCTGGGGCTGTGAAAGTTAGCGGCCTACGGTGAGCTTCTGTGAAGACCTGAAGAATTGACCTTCGGGCCGAAGGTTTGGTCAGTGAATGGCCGAACTGTAAGGAAATTAGCCCGGTACAACACTAGCGGTAGCACCGGCATGTCACTTCACTACGGCGTCGGGCGAGCTGTCAAGGGACGTTACACGGATATGGCGCGTCGCGGTTACTCGATCTTAAAATTACTGTGTGATTGCCTTGTTAACCATTGAATAAATTATGTATTAGTGATGAAGCGGTGTTTTACCTTAACAGTACCTATACAAGTTTAAATAGACCTTAACACGTTGGACGCCACGCGGCTCACCGGTGAGCCTTCACGATATTTCCGTTGAGGCCATGGTGAAATCGAGTAATGGGCTATTTTCTCAAAAATGAGATTTTGGTCATTTTGGATGCAGAATATTATATTTAGCAAAATAGATTAGGAGATACTAGCTTAAACGTCATAAAAACTCGAGTTTCATTAAAAGGCTCACCGGTGAGCCGCGTGGCCTGAACGGAAGGAATTGTGAAATTCCTTCCGCGGGGGCCGCGGGGTCACGCCGCGGCTCACCCGCCCGCACACCCCGCATTTGCATGCGCATTCGCAAGTCTCGCAACTATCAGTACGGCTGGTATCCGGGCATTTTCACATCTAGGGACACCCAATTAGCTTAACTCTCACAAAAAGTTATCGTCGATGTCAGTTTTGTAACGACAATTAAGTTTTTTTCACTTCTAGGCTAGGGTTGTCACTAGGTCTACATACAACACTCACAACATCCAATGGCTTTAAAATGGATGTTTCACCACGCTTACATTTGTAACTCACGGGATTCCACGCGGACGAGATTCCTTGCCCCTCATTTTAATTAAAATTCCGATGTTTCTTAATTTCATTAGCGTCACATACTTTTCGGCTATGATGTATACGCTCGGTTGAGAGGACTTTCGGGTTATGGAGCTCAAGTGGTTAGGTCCAGACTCCAACAAATTCTCGGCCACAGCAGACTTATTCGTTTGACGCTTTTTAACAGCCGTGATATGTTCCTTGACCCTTTCCGCTATGGTGCGTTTAGTTTCCCCAATATAGGAACGACCACAGCTACAATCGATCTTATAAACGCCCGGTGTGTGATAAGGTAAAACATCCTTAGGCGACCTTTGATACCCTGCCACCTTTGATAACGGCATATAAACGGTTGGTATGGAATACTTATTCGAAAGCGTACCTATTTTGTCCGTTACACCCCTGTCATAAGGCAAAAATGCTGGTCGCCTCACAACATCTGAATGTTTCTTCCTCGATATTCGTCTGGGTTGCCGTCTGTTCATTATGTAGCCATTTCTCTTCAGAACCTCCTGAACGTGCGATAACTCAATTTCCAGAAATTCAGGGTCACAAAGGTCATGTGCTCTGTTCTTTAGAGAATTAACCACAGACTGAAGCTGCCGGTGAGACAGAGCATTCAAATACCTGCCTGTGTGTGTGGGCTTCCTATAGACAGTGTGCGCCAAAGAACCATCATCTCGACCTATCACCTTCACGTCCAGAAAAGGCAAACTACGCTCCGATTCCAATTCATATGTGAATTTGACTTTAGTATGAATGGAATTGAGATACTGGAGTAATTGCTCAACTTCATGCTTGCCACCTCTCATAACGCAGAAGACATCATCGACATACCGCTTCCATAATTTCACTTCCATGGTTGCAGATCTATGCTGGCCTCAAAATGCTCCATCCAGTTATTTGCTAAAACCGGTGCCACAGGGCTACCCATAGCAACTCCGTCGACGTCGATCTGGAGATAATGCTCTCCTCGATATAAAAAGTAGCTTCCTTCTAAACAATTCCGGAGCCAAACCATGACAGAATTCACTATCTATTATGATTTTGTACTTTTGTTACTTTTGATAAGAATTATAATTATAATAAATACCTTTAAGTTTACTATGCCAATTGTGATAAATTGTTTTACGAAAAGCTCAAGAACACAAGCTTTTTTTAAACTTTAGTGCCATCTTGATAGCGAGTAAGTTGACGACGTTACCTATTTTTAAACTTAACTAAAAGTTGTATTATATGCTTAAAATTAGGTAAATAAATAAATCTAAACATTAAAAACTAATTTAGTTTACTTTTTTACCAAACTCGATATTTAAAATCTTTATTTGCAAGTCTTCAATTATATTTTACCTATGACGAGTTAGCCAACCCTAACTAAGTTCACAAAATGACGAAAAAATCATAAGTCCTTTACAGTACAAAAGAACCAAGGCAATTTGTATCTGCTCTAGGGCCACACGGCTCACCCTGCATACGTTTTTGGATGGAATAAGTGAACGGTGGCCTGTAAAACAGGTTTGAAATGAAGGCTCGCGATGGCTCACCGGTGACCCCCGTGGCCCCAATGGTTCAACATGGTTAGGCTCACCGGTGACCCCTGTGGCTCCAATGGAAAGATTACATTTTTGGCGTGGCGTTCAACGTGTTAATAAATTATACATGTTACTTTTCCATTTATGTATGGTTCCCAGCATTTTCAGTTATAAAATTAGTTTGCCTAATTATTGAAGAAATTCTTGATTTGGTACACATTGACAGAAACCTGTAATCTTTAGAATAAGAATTTCCTGATGTCGCCCGAAAACTACTTCTCTTTGTTTCAGGGCTTTCGGTTGATATACAAGATGTCGAAGGCGTCTTTGGTTTTTTTTTAATTGTTAATTATTATTCGTGTTTTATCGTATTTAGCTGGAACAAACAACTTCAAATTTCGTCACACTGAAGCTAAATGGAACAGTCACAGTTAAGTAGTGAGCTAGCATAAAAAACGGAAACGATGCTTTTCTGCGATTCCGTGGCGTTACCGACTGTTTTTTAAGCAGCATGGTCTAACTTTAATTCAAAGTAATCTGTATATCATTCACATATTAGTTACTCAATGCCATTATCACTTACAATTCAAAAATTCAACTATAACAATATAAAACAAACGGACGGCTGAAGAAAAAAAGAGTAAACCATCAGTTCTTTACAAATATGCTCAATTTATTTTACAATATTTACAAAATACGAAGCTACAAAATAGTCAACAATTCGTTTCTTAAAATAATATCACAGTTTTTAATGATGATGAGCAGGAACGACATGCTTGGCGTGTCCCTCACGAGTAACCACGGCGTTAAATCTGCAAATAAGAAAATATTTATCTTTTGTCTACACATGTATGGGGGGATCCCTTTGTACCTATGCTTGTTCCGTATCCGTCTCAGGCCTTTTGGATTTTAAATTACAAAGTTCAAGGTAAAAATGGATTAAAATGTCTATATATTTTGTCGACATCGGCACACGAAAGGTTTAAGTACCTATAGTTAGAGTTACGTCACACAACTAATTAATACGACAAAAAGCTTTAGGTACTGATAAAATTGCTAAAAATACTTACCCGCTGTGTTTATCAGCGGTGTAGTGCACAATCCTGACAGTGCCGTCGGCCTCGTGCAGGCTGTAGTAGCCCTTCACGACGTCGCCGTCGCGGGACTCGTGCTGGGACTTCGCCGGTGTGCGGGTCCTCCACCTTGTACTCGAACTCGTATTTAGGGTGCGCGTAGTAGTCGTGGTGGCCTTCGGGCGCCTTGCCGGGCACGTCGTGGCGCTGGATGTTTTGTGAGGAGACGGCATGGTGGTGGGAAGCATGTCCGTGTCCCTCTTGGGGGCGGGGGCCATAAGCTACAGCTAGGATAGCAGCAACGACGAAGATCTGTGACAATAACAAAAGACTTAATTAAAATAGCAACAGTATCGTTAGTAGTAGCTTACGCACGAATTACATAGGTATTTAGGTATATTTTGTATAAAATGGTAGCAGGACATCTAGGATAGATAGGTTCTTTCCAAGAAGTTTTAAGTTACGATCCTTCAATTAAAGTAATTTATTATGTAGGTATAAGAATTGTACGGTTTTGAAAATAAAGATCGATAAAAAAGTAATTCGTTTGATTTTAATCTTGTGAACATTGAACTTGAGCGCGATTTCTTCAAACTTATTAGCATACCACTTTGTATAAATTTTTTAAGTACCTTGAAATGCATTTTGTAAATTAGCAGTTGTTTATCAACCGGGGCTATAATTGTGACTGATATAATTGAATGCCATTGCCCTACTATTTATATGTATAAAATGTACTGATTCAGGGGCTCGTTGTTTAAAACCAGTTGACCGCGACCACGTGTCTGGCGAAATTTTACGTGTATTTGTACTACTCGCTAGGTAATGAAATTAATAATGAATGACGCTACAACGTTTACTAAATATTTAGTTCCTCATTCCTATTGAATCATGTCTTCAATCTAAGATTTACAATAAAATTACTTAATTATAAATATTACTTTTTATTTTATAATTACTACGGTAAGTAGGTAGGTAGTGAAGTGTAACATGACTTGTGAAAAACTTGCTTTACATACTCGTACATACACTAAATGCATAGGTTATTTGAGATATGAATTGATAAACGTGACAATTTACTAATTTTTTTTTAGACAGGTACTCTTCAGGTACGGTTATAGTTTTGAATGTACCTTTGTCAAATAGTTTATTTTATTAAATTTTATTCGTCATTTTTTGATTAGAGTAGGGATATTGAAAATCAGCGTCATATTACCAGCATTATCTACAATAGCTATTTCAATACCATTTTCTGCAATTTCTGTATTTGCGTTTCGGATAAATGCGGAAAGCATTCATTCCATAAATATATTTTGTTCCCCACGAACGGCATATTTGATTTATGTATTACCTAATATGTTATCTATTTAGTTTAATCATAGTTGGTTTACTTTCTACCTTTAGTACCTCAGTATGTTGCCGTTAAAAATTATGTAGGTACCAAAAAGACAAGGTCGCTTGACACTTTACTTTTGTCAGTTGGACAAGTTGAACAAATTAAA
>JALPQI010023927.1:0-16176 GCA_025490895.1 Thaumatotibia leucotreta | reverse complement strand
TAATAAAAGCTTCTTTTTTGTTAAAATTTTTTTAAACAGAATTTTGAAATTCATGATCCAAAATGGAAAATATTAAAATGCCATCTTTAACATCATTTAAAAAAAAACTAAGTAAGATTTTTTGTATTCAAACCTCTTAGAAAACATGCCTAATTATCGTTTTTTCATTTGTGATATCATTTACGCAGATATCTTCGTCACCTATTATTGAAATTAGGACTTAAGAACTAATTTGAGGGAGAAAATTGAGAACCTGAGGTACGAAAGAGCATTTTATTTAAAAATGTAAAAAAAACCAAGCCGGAAATTATGTTAAAAATAACAACATGGAATGTGAAAAACCATGCCGGTTCCTGTATTAGAAATCGGAACATCCATTTCGAACATCAATTTTTTTTTATATTTTCATACAAAATGTTGGTAAGTTTATTGTATCTCAGGTTCACAATTTTCTCCCTAAAATTAGTTTTTAAGTCCTAATTTCAATACCTGGTGAGATATCTGCGTTAATGTTATCTCAAATGAAAAAAACGATAATTAGGCATGTTTTCTTAAAGGTTTGAATAAAAAAAATCACACTTGGTTTTTTTTAAATGATGTTAAAGATGGCATTTTAACATTTTACAATTTGGATCATGAACTTCAAAATTCTGTTAAAAAAAACTTTAACAAAAAATAAGCTTTTATTATGTTTTCTTAAATTGTTTACACGTTACTTTAATTAAATAAAGTAAAAAATAGTACGTTTATCGCTTAACTTGGTCAAAAATAAGCAAATTTTGGGTTTTTGGCCAAACACACCAAAAAAAAAATTTAAAAAAATAGTCATACTTCGTCAAAGACAACAATGGCTTAAATGGTTCTAAATGGTCTATACTTACTTCACCTTAAAGCTTTGCATCGGACTACCAATCACCCTGTGTAATAAATATGCTTGGCTGACCGACAGCTACAATAATCTGAACAAAATGTTATAAATGCGTAAAGCGACTAACACTTACGGAGTTGTTTGATGTTACACAATTTTTGGAATAATAGGATCGAAACTTCCCTTGGCAACAATTATGATGCCCACCACCGCAAAGTGGGGCGAAATAGAAAGACAAGGTTTTTTGCTCCGAGTTGCCCTACGAAAATTTTCAAGCGCCGCCACTGGTACTCATTGTCAGCTGTAAATAGCTAATTATTTATAAACTTTAGGGGAGGAGCATGCTGTCAAGTCAGAGATGCCAAATGAAGATCTGCCAGAAGATCAACCTGATGAGATGTTGTGTGAGTATTTACAAATCGCTTGTAATATTCTGAGCTACTCCAGATGGATTAGATTTCATTAGAATCTTTTTAACTATTTTTAACTTTGATGTTGACATGACCACCCAATAAATTGAATAAAGTACACTTTTTCAATAAAGCAATAAATCTTTAATTTACTGTAAATTGAAACTTTTCGACAATGCATCTACTCTACTTTTCGAAATAAACCCCCACATGGCCCTTTTTATCATTCGGTTTTGCTTATTCACCCCTAAATTTATGTATTAACTGCGCAGCTGTCCAGTTTGGAAATATCCTTCCATTCTATCATCCATTGACGATTTACTCCAGGCTACATTATCCAAAATGTTAAACATTCATTTCAACACTTCTTCTTGGATCCAAGCGGTTCTTCCTGTAAGACTCGGAGGGCTGGGTGTTCGCTCCTCATGCAGCGTGGCGCTTCCAGCCTTTCTGTCCTCTACCTACGGCACGTTGTCTCTCGTCAGTAATATTTTTAAACCGTCCACAGTTACTTGACGACGAGGTGGCGTGTCTGAGGGAGGCCAGAGAGGCTTGGTGTTCGTCGTGTCCAGGAGTCAATCTTCCAGTCACACGTCGTAGTCAGAGAGCTTGGGATTCACCTCGCCTGAATACTATACATGCCGACCTCCTTTTAAAGTCTCCAGACGACTCAGAACGGGCCCGTCTGCTTGCAGTTTCTGCCCCCGAGTCTGGACACTGGCTCCGTGCCCTCCCGTCTCGCCAGATCGGAACTGTCCTGGATCCTATCACTCTCAGGATTGCTGTATGCCTGAGACTCGGCTGCAGCATTTGTATCCCCCACATTTGCACCTGCGGCAAAAGCGTGGATCAACTCGGACGTCATGGCCTTTCATGCGCAAAGAGTGCCGGCAGAGTGTACCGCCACGGCACCATCAATGACCTGGTTCGCCGTACGCTTTCTACCGTGTCTGTGCCTGCTACCTTGGAACCGGTGGGTATGGCCAGAGATGATGGAAAGCGTCCCGACGGAGCCACGTTGGTGCCGTGGAAGTTGGGTAGGGCTTTGGTGTGGGACGCAACGTTTGTTGACACGTTCGCGCAGTCCCACATCCAAGGCACACGAGCACAAGCCGGTGCTGCTGCTGACCAGGCCCAGATTCTCAAGCGCCGCAAATACTCGTCGCTTTTAATTAACTACGAGTTTGCGGCACTTGCAGTAGAAACTTTAGGTCCTTGGTCAGCAGACATGAAGAGTTTCATGAGGGCCATGTCGTCCCGGCTACACGACGCCTCTGGTGACCCAAGGGCTGGCGCTTACCTCGCACAAAAATCTCTTTAGCGATTCAGCGAGGTAACGCCGCCAGTGTCATGGGCACCATGCCGCAGGCGGATCTTTTGGTAGGTATTTTCTTTTTATAGGTAGATTGTTTAGGTATATTTTAGTTTTAGTATAAGTTTTATCTTTATTTTTTCATTTTAGTCTAATTTGTAATTTATTTAAATTGTTGATTGATGAATACAATAGAATATTTCTCTATAAAGTACATATTGAATGAATAATTACACACACACACACACACACATCACATCACACATGAGATTGAGTGTCCACTCGTTGCTATCCAGTGTTGTGGTCGGGCACCGGCTGTAGTCGCGCTGACATACAAATGTTACATGCTTAATATTAGTATTGTGTTTGTTTGCTCTAGATGAAATGCTCGGGGCAGAAGTGGAGGACGGAGACAGGGCGGGTGGAAGCACTGAGTTGATGCCGGGTGAGTACACTCTCTTGCAGCAATCCTTTGTTTGTGTTTCTGACCAAATCAAATCCGTAACTTAATGGTTGCATTGTATGTTTGCTTCAGGTGGAGAGCCGCTAGCCAAGCCAGAGATTGTGGACGACGATGAGACTAGTAACGAACTGTTGCGTAAGTACAGTCAACGTCGTACAAGTATATGACACTGATAAAGTAGCCAAATAGTTTAAATTTAAGATTTTTATTTTGTATTAAGAGGACATTATAATTGACAATATAAAATAAAAAAAACTTTTGCTTGTTCACTATAAAAAACACATCTTCAAAATATCACACCTACCTACCACTCCAACACTATCTGTAGGTGCATTCCACGAGAACGTCGGGTACGTGACGCCGTTCTTCGCGTACATCCACGGAGTTTTCACTTAGTGGAAGTAGTGAATTTGATGTACTCATGACGTCATCGGATATGCTTCCGTAAATCAACGTTAGAGGGCGTTGATATCAATTTCAAGATCTTGTATTATCTGTACAGCCACTATTTTCTTTTCCGTTACGCGCAGTTAACAAAACGAAAGAAATGACAAAGTATTAGTTTTTTTTCATTACTTGGCTCTCAAAATATTTTTGTTTTATACATAGAGAAATGAAATATTAATTTAGCTATACTTGTATTTTTACTTTTGTCCAATTTGAATTCTTTAGCTACAAATATTTTAGATACATTTAAAAAATATATTGAATGAACGGAATGTTTTTGCAAGTGCGGCCATAATTAAATTTTCGCTTTGGTTGTCTTCGATGCTTGAACTGAAAGTGCATCGAAACGATATTATTTTAGTGATTTCATACAACGACTGTGCTTGTTCTGGACTCCTATAATTGTGATTTTCCATGTATGTACTGTACATGGATTGGATTTTTGTAAAAATGGTGCGATGCGGTTAAATGTGTTGTTTGCCAAAACGCATATATATGCAAATTGGAAGCCATTCGCAAAAACCGTTTCAAGATGGAAATGTACCACGACGAGCTCCGTTCGCCGACATTAGAAAACTGTGCAATGCGGCTACTGTTTTTTTAGTGTAAAAATAAAACTTGATAGTGTCACATTTTTTTTTGTTTTATTGTTTTTCGATCCTAGTTCGGGCGAACAGAACTAGGTCACATAATGTGTGAACTTCTTCAGCTGATTCCAAATGAGAAATGCGTGGCAAGTTCACACTTGATGTGATCTGGTTTTGTGTGTCCATTATTTCAAAGGTTACCAATCTACAAAGCTATAAGCATTGAGGGTAGGTGCTCAAAACAGTGACAAGTCAGCTGTAGCAATAATTAATATTTATTAATAAATAAGTACTATTTTTCAAAATTAAAGTTTAAAAAAAAAACTGGCCAAGTGCGAGTCGGACTCGCGCGCGAAGGGTTCCGTACCATTATCAATTTATTATTAAAAAAATACAGTTAAATCAACCTACCTCAAAAACTAAAAGAGATAATTTAATCAAACCAAAAATCGTTGATAGAGTTTATTAATGTGCATAACATATATTTTTTCTAGAATTTTATATCACGTAGTTTAAAAAATAGAGGGGAGGGGACACATTTTTCAGACTTTGAGAGCTGATATCTCGAAAACGATTTGCTTAAATTTAAATAAGATGTATAAACCTTCATATCATTTTCAAAGACCTTTCTATTAATACCCCACACGCTTATATACAACTAAAAAAAAATTCTATCCCTCAGTTACATGTATGGAGGGCCCCCACCCCAATGGTTTTTTTACAATTTAGTATCATAATCCTGTAGCGGTTCATACAACACATATCCTTACCAAATTTCGTTACTGTAGCATTTATAGTTTCCGAGTAAATCAGCTGTGACAGACGGACAGACGGACAGACGGACAGACGGACATGACGAATCTATAAGGGTTCCGTTTTTGCCATTTTGGCTACGGAACCCTAAAAAAGAGTGTTAAGAAAACAATTATATACATACAGTGTAGTCAAGATCCATTTATGTCCCAGTAAAAAGTGGTTCACTTGCACCTGCCGGCAACCTCACTACACTATTTGAAACTTAAAAATTGGAAAGAAGATGTCATCACTGGAGGCGATAATCACTGCACAGAGTTCCCTGGAAGCTTTAATGGCAGCGAAATTTGCAGAATTTGAGGCAGCTTTACAGATAACCTCTCCACACAGTGACACAACTGCAGCCTTGAGTGCCGAGCTACTCAAGTTCAAACAAGCAACTCTGGCCATGGTGGCTGCTATTAGAGCACAAATCTCAGCACTGAATGGCAGTATAGACCACATGGAGATGCGTCATCGGCGAAAATGTTTGCTTTTCATGGGTGTTCCGGAGGTATCTGGTGAGAACCCCGCTGAAGTTGTTTCTGCCATATGCCGGGACAGACTACAGTTAGCGGGAACATTGTCTTCATGCTTCTCCTCGTGCCACAGGCTTGGTGCTGCTGCCTCGGAGCGAACTCGCGTCATACTGGTGCGCTGCAATGACCCCACTGTCAAGGAGGCCATTTGGAAGAAAAAGACTGCACTCAAGGGCACCTCCATTGTTATCTCAGAGTTTTTAACTCGCGATCGCCAAGCAGTATTTCAAGAGGCCCGTAAACACTATGGCATGCGCAGTGTCTGGACGTCGGAAGGCACTATTTTCGTGAAGGTTACGGCCGGTAAGACGCGTCGAGTGGTTACGGCGGAGCAGCTGCGTAATTTAATCAGCGAGTGCCCGCCCCCGGCCCCAGAACATCCCAATACGTCCAGTGGCGTTCCAGCCGCGACAGGTGATATGCGAACGAAGAACTCTGCTGACACCATGACTCGGGGTGCAAGGCGAGGGAAAAACGCTTCATAGCAGCAGCAAATAATGGTTTCGGCAGCGATTTAAGCGCTTACTTATAAGCTTCACTTTATGAGTACCCGATTTCCGTTTTGTGTTTTTTATTTTACGATTTTCACAACTACCGGCACCTTGTCTTTTTTTTTTTTTTTTTTGTGATTATGGCTTACTGCTGCCAGGGCACTTTGCCAATGTCAAGTATGTTCAGTGCCCACACTTAAAGCTGTGGAGTGCACCTATAATTTAGCCCAGATTTGGAATTTAGGGTTATATACATAATATAATAATAATTACTACAGTTATAAGAAAATATACATACTATCATATACTTATATTATTTTTATCAAGAAAATAAGCTAACATTTTCAACACATTAAAATCAGAGTAAGCTAATAGACTCTTTAAATTACAGGGAAGATCAATTTTGAAATTTTTGAGATTATATAATAAGTCATATAAGCAAACACGGTTTAAAGGACATTCGAAAAACAGGTGATCAACAGAGCCAGACTCATACCCGCATTGACAAGACGGGCTATCTTTGACCTTTATTCTATATAAAAACTCTGGAGAGCACACATGACCCAGCCTTAGGCGGATTAAACAGCTAGTTATCTTCTTTTCGAATTTCAGTTTGAAAAACCAAGGCTTACGGTAAATTTTTTGCTGGATTTGGAAAAATTGCAATGTGTTATTGGTTTCCCAAAGATCAGACCAATCAATGTACAGTTTTGTCGAGGAGACTACATCTAAATCGCTACTGAAACATTTGAAGGAAGATTTATTGCCATTTATAACTGCATCCTTTGCAGCGCTGTCAGCTATTTCATTACCATGAATGCCCTTATGACTCGGAATCCATGATAACTGCACTTCTAAATTTAACACATGACAGGCAAACAGGGCTTCTTTAATAATGCAAACAACCGTGGATTTGGAACAATTTTTTATAGAGTTACAGGTAATCGCCTGAATGGAGCTTAAGCTATCTGAAAATATAACTGATCTAGGCACCTTGTGCTCTATTATATATTTAGCTGCCTTTAATATAGCAACGCATTCTCCTGAGAAAATAGAAGAAATTGATGGGAGCTGATATTTGTGAATCGATTCCAAATTGTCATGGACAAATGCACAACCAACCAAACTATCATTAATTTTGGAAGCATCAGTGAAAAATAAATCCCATCCAGACCATTTGTTTCTTACAGCTGCCAAAAACTTTGAATTGATTTCAGATGAGTTACGGTCAACGCCAATGTTAACTGATTTCTGTTGGAAAGTTAGGGCAGCAAAAGGAACTGTATAAATAGGAAGCTTAGAAAATTTGTGTATATCCACATCTATGTGATTTAATCTGGTTAAACTAGTAATGAGATTCGGTTTTGGCTTACCAACCCATAAACGATTAGTATCTACACGATCATTTAATAGCTGCAATTTAAGGAAGAGGGGGTGATTCTCTAACTGAGAAATACGAAATAAATATCGGTCCGCTAAATACTGTCGGCGAATTTTTAACGGAGGGTCAGCGCATTCTACTTGAAGCGCTCTAATTGGAGATGATTTCATAGCACCGGAAACTATTCTAAGAGCTTTAGATTGGATCCTATCCAATTTTTTTAAATCCTTTTTAAAACATGGTTCTAAAATAATAGAACCAAAATCAAGGAGGGACCTAACTAAGGCGTTGTACAGCAATTTCTGTGAATAAGGGTGGGCTCCCCACCAGCATCCAGATAGGGCCCGAATTATGTTTATATTTTTTTCGCACTTTCCAACCGCAGTTTTAATATGCTCCACCCATGATAATTTTGAGTCAAAGATAACTCCTAGAAATTTTACATTATTACAAACTGGAATAGCTTGTGAGCGAAATGAAATATTCACTTGGGGGCTGTTTCGAACCCTTGTGAATACCAGAGCAGCGCTCTTGGATGGTGATAAATCTAAACCATGAGCATCCAACCAAAGCCCTAAAGAATTAAGAGCGCAATTAATATAATTCGATGCGTCAGTGATGTGTCTGTGGATTGCGTATATAACGATGTCATCGGCATATTGTAAGATATTACAATGCTGGTTAATTGATTGATCTAAGTCAGAGGTATAAATGCTGTAGAGCAAAGGACTTAAAACGGACCCTTGTGGTAGTCCTCTCCAAACTAGTTTCGGCTTATCACAAGCAATATTAGCTCTTAATGATATTGTCCTGCCGGAAAGGATATTATTAATAAATAAGACTACCTTTTCAGGTATCTTAATAGTGCGCAACTTTTTGCAGAGAACCGGAAGAAGGACATTGTCATAGGCAGCTGATATGTCTAAGAAGGCAGCAACTACCGATTTATTTTGCGTAAAGGCTAACCTGATATCTGTCGATAGGATTGCATGACTATCAGTAACGCTTCTTCCCTTTCGAAAGCCAAATTGAGTTTCTGAGAGGAAACCCGCATTTTCAACATACCATTCTAATCTGTTTTTAAGCATGTGCTCAACTATTTTACATAGAACCGAAGAAAGAGCAATAGGCCGGTATGAGTTAAAATTTTCAGCGTCCTTTCCTGGTTTAAGAATTGGTAGGATGATTTGATGCTTCCATGATATTGGAATGTCACCAGTTTCAAAAATGTTATTAATTAACCCTAAAAAGAAATCTTGACACATAGGGCCAGCTTTTTTCAAAAAGGAATAGACAATACCATCCGACCCTGGAGAAGAGTCAGATACTGCAGCCAACGTAGTTTTTAGTTCATCCAAACTGAAAATTTTGTCTAAAAGGTTATCGGAATTATTAAATGAGTACAAAAATGGAATGTCAAAAACGTTAGGGACCGATGGAGGAGCTAATTTGTTTAAAAAGTCATTTGTCCAAGTAAAAGACGAGCCAGAAGCTGATGAAGGAGCAACACCCCTACGAAATCTTCGTATATTCTTCCATACAAACGTTGATGGAGTGGAAGGAGAAATAGATTCGCAGAACGATGTCCAGCCCTCCGATTTTTTTTTGGATAGAATTTTTCTGCATTTCGCTCTAATCCTTTTAAATGCAATGTAATTCTCTATAGTGATATTATTGACATATGTCAACTCTGCCTCATTCCGTTCCTTTACTGCAACGGAACACTCGTCATCCCACCATGGTTGAGAGGGTTTATTTTTACGGCTTAAAGTTAATACCTTAAGAGGAATCGCCTCCTCTGCAGATTTGTGGATAGCTGAAACAAATGCCTCATTGACATCGTTTATATTTATATGGTTGGTTGTGGAAAGAGTCTGAATATTATTTTCTAAAGATGAAGAATATTTATCCCAATCTGCTTTGGCTAATCTATACCTCAGTAATGGAGGAAGGGAGTCTGCGTTTTTATTTCCAGGGCATGAAATGAATATAGGGAAGTGATCGCTATTATGAGATAGGGAAGAAATCTTCCACGATAGTTGAGAGGCTAAATTTATAGAACATAAGGTTAAATCCACCACTGAGGAATTTTGATTAGGACCCGTCCGTCTTGTTGGACTGCCGTCATTTAAGCAACAAAGCTCTAATTTGTCCATTAAACTTAGTAAGAACCTGCCATTGCCATCAGTAGTTCCGGAACCCCAGCAAACATGATGACAGTTGAGATCTCCCATAATGACAACTGGTTTGGGAATGTCCTTAACTATGGCATAGAATTCTGACAAAGAACGAATAGAAGGGTGAGGAATATATACAGAAACATATGATATTTTATTAATAAGTGCCGCAACGATATAAATTTCATTAGAGTGTGTTGGAATTTGGATTATTTTAAAAAGAATTTTGTTTTTTATGAGAAGGGCAGACCCATCCCAACCATCCACCCTGTCATCTCGGAGGGCATGAAACCCCGGCAATTTGAAGAATTGCTGAGGTTTTAGCCAAGTTTCAGAAATTGCGAATATGAAGGGACTATATTTGTTATTAAAAAACGACAGTTCAGATTTCTTATTTGTTAGACTACGCGCATTCCACTGGACTGCTGTATACATGCTGTAATTTTTTATTAATAATGAGACATATTGAATTGATTTTGGAGACAACGTGGTACGGTAAATTTTCTATGCTAAGGAGCGTTAGTAAGGTGTTTAAGAGAGTATCAAGAGTTCTGTCACTGGAAAGAGAGCTATCAATGGGAGAGTCGGTAGAGTCACGCATGACAGATGTCATTGTGACTGAGCTATCACTTGCGTCACCATTATTAGCTCCGCGGAGTGCGCAGCCATTCTGAGGAGCCGGGATGCGATAATTGTTAATTATGTCTTGATGGGCTTTTTTATCATATCCTTCCTGAAGAGGAGTTCTCGGTTTTCTAGTTAAAAGAATCGTTTTTTTATAAGACGACGAGACAGTTTCAGCGTAAGAGCGTTTAGAAGTCGGGAACCGCTGAGACGCCTCGCTAAACGAAATAGCCTCTTCAGACATGGCGGCCTTGATCTTGTGTTGTCTATCAAATTCCGGGCAGGATTTATCTGTTGCAGGGTGTGAACCAGAGCAAAACAAACAGGTCGCATCATTGAATGATGTGCAAACCGAACTTAGATGGGGAAGACTACATTTAGAGCAACGAGGCTGGGACCTACAGTTTGCCATGACGTGACCGTATCTGCAGCATTGGTGACACTGGATGACTGGGAAATTGTATTTTTCCGTTAAAAAGGAATTATGAAATAGAAATACCCGTTGCGGAATTTTTTGTCCATCAACAGTGAGTACCACGGACTCCGTGGGAACCCACTCGTGTACTTCCCCTACCTTCTTTTTAACATTCAGCCGCCTGGCTTTTAATATCTTTCCAAAACCTTCGGGGGTTGCGACACTAGACACAATCTCCTCATTGGTCAGATCTTTAGGAACCTTCCTGATAACAAATAATCTGCAAACGTTGAATGAGGGTATGAAAGCTAGGTACCGTGAGCTCTCCTCACTGCTAAATATGTCTAAGGACCTGTTTGCGTATAGACCATGTGAAAACTCCAAACTAATACGATTCCTGCCAATTTTCTTAATTCCACCTTGAACCAAACCTTTTATATTTTTTTCCCATACGTATTTCCCAAATTTTACTGGGTGAAGAGATGGGCTGTTATTTATTTCGCCTGTCGAGTCCGTTTTTAATTGAATGTGGACCACGAAAGGTCCACTATCATTGTATGTGTAACACTGCCTCCCGACGGGAGGCACCGCTGACGCCTGGGGTCTAGTTGTCTTTTGTAGCTTATTTTTAGTAAGGTCATCAGTGGCTACATAGTTCAAATTTGTTGCTGATGATCTTTTAAGTGACCCCGTGCGCGGTCTAGCTAAAGAAAACTCTTCGCTGTCGGAATCTGGGAAAACAGTCGCGGTTTTATTTGCCTCGGATGGACTTTGAGGAGTATTAATTTCCATATCTAAAGGATCGCCGGCCGGCCCAGGTGATGGGCTTGTAGAACCCATCACCCCGCCGGCCCCCACGGGATGTCCCGAACCAAACAAAATATAAATTAACTACAACAAAAATAAACAATCAATTAATTAACTACCCCTATCTACATAAACTACTCCCTAAAATAACTAAAATAAAAAAATTTCTCCAGAAATATTTTCAAATGACGTTACCCGTCCCGCACTCCACAGAGAAAAAAAACTAAAATCAGCACCTTGTCTAGTTTTGTAAATTGTTTTGATTAGTGACAATAGTGACGCGAAGTGACATTGACATGATTGACAGGTGACTGTTTCAGTTAGGTCCGGTGCGTTCGGAAACGATGCTTACTTTTAAATGTCTGTTTGAAATTTAATTCGCCTTAGCGCATTTTTTTTATTTATTTTTATTTCTCTCCAGCTATACTTTTTGCGTATGTGTCTTGTTTTTGGTTTGATATTTTCATGAATGTAATACAGTCAAGTGCAAAAATATGTCGAGGGAATCCTCTTACAAACATTTTACGACATTCTTATTATACAAAATTGAAGTTCACTAGCTAAGATGTATTTTTGAGCAGTTTTATATATACATCTTATTTTGCTTTTGACTGTACTCAATTATTGTCTTTTAATTTGTGTTTGTGTTGTTGACCGGCGGGTCAAACAGGCCCATATTATATTAATTCCAATTATATATATAAATATATATACATATATCCATAAATATATTTGTAACATATAAATTTTATGTCTTTTGATGGAGATAATGACTCATATCATTCAGCTTGTAGCAATTCTAGTTCTTTTCATTCAATCGAAGAGTTCGACGAGTCTTGTACGCTTGGATATTCTTTGAAATGCGAGTTCCAAACTTATAAAAATGCTTTCAACGTATGCCATATTAATGCTCAGAGCATTCTGAGCCACTTCACAGATTTCTTAGAAACCTTCTCCTCTTGTAATGTCCATGCTATTCTGGTCAGCGAAAGTTGGCTAAAGCCGAATATATCGTCAACGTCCTGCAGCCTCCCTGGCTTCGTCCTTATTCGCAACGACCGAACAGGCAAAGGTGGTGGAGGTGTTGTCATGTATGTGCGTGCCGACATCCCGTATAGAATTGTAGACTCTTCACCCTCTCATTTTTCTGGTTCTATGGAACATTTGGTCGTCGAATTGAAGCTTCTTGGGGTACGTGTCATGTTGGGTGTAGTCTATTGTCCGCCAACGATCGATTATTTTTCAGCTTTTGAGGTGCTTCTGTCGGCTATTGGTACCGATTGTACTCATCACATAGTAATGGGCGATTTTAATACTGACCTACTGAGAGACAACTCTAGATCACGTAAACTGAAGACCATTGTGGAATCGGCTGACTTCTCTCTAGTACCTATGGATGCCACACATCATAACACCGACGCTTCTGACTCATGGCTGGACCTAATACTCACTTCATCGCTAGACAATGTGTTGAAATCCGGGCAGTTTTTGGCACCTGGCTTCTCTCGGCATGATTTGATTTACGTTAGTTACAAGATTAAGCCTCCTAAGCCGGAACCGGTAGTTCTTCAGTTGCGAAGTTTTGCTCGAATTGACGTGACCAAGTTGAAAGAGGATGCTGCTTTGGCCGACTGGGCATGCACGCTTGAAGCATCAACAGTTGACGACAAAGTTTCTCACTTTAATACTGTTCTTCTGAAACTGTTCGATGCTCATGCACCGGTGCGGTCTGTTCGGCTAAAGAGGCCTCCTGCTCCTTGGATCACAAGAGGTGTCCGAATGGCGATGAAGAGGCGGGACAAAGCTTTCCGTGTATATAAGCGGGATCGGATCGAAGACAATTGGCGACTTTTCAAAGTTGCTCGGAATCGCTGCAACCAAATGGTAAGGACAGCTAAGCGACGATACATACACGACAACATCTTGACTTCTTCCCCCGCAGATACTTGGAAATTTCTACGGTCATTGGGCATTGGTAAAGCCAAGGCCGATGTCGACTCCCTCCCATTCCCCTTAGATCTCTTAAATTCTCACTTTTCCAAAACTTCAGTTCTTAACTCATCAATTAAATTTAAAACTCTGTGTTACATTGCGTCTCTTCCTACCCCTGATCTTGAACCTTTTACTTTTGCTCCAGTTACTGATGATGAGATCAGAAAGATTATCATGTCGGTGAGATCTTCAGCTGTCGGACATGATGAAGTGAGTAGAGTTATGGTCACCCTTGTTCTCGATTTTATTCTGCCTATAATTTCTCACATTATAAACACCTCATTATTATCGGGGACCTTTCCCTCTTGTTGGCGTAAGGCATTGGTAATCCCTCTTGCAAAGATATCAAACCCCTGTTTACCTACTCATTTTCGTCCCATTTCTATTTTGCCATTTCTCTCAAAAATTCTCGAGGCAGCAGCTCATAAACAGATATCCAAATTCATCCATAAAAATAACTTGCTCTCTGTATATCAATCGGGATTTCGATCGGGACACAGTACCACCACGGCACTTCTTAGTGTTCTTGAAGACGTTAGAAAGGGCATGGAAAATTCTAAGGTCACGGTGCTGGTACTTATTGATTTCTCGAATGCCTTCAACGCGGTTGACCATGACCTTCTCGTTGCCACTCTCACCCATCTTAAGGTCTCATCTAAAGTGATCGAGTGGTTTGCGTCGTACCTCTCTGACCGTGTTCAGGCAGTGAGAGCTAATCGTTCTCTATCTGCTTGGTGTGATCTGAGCACGGGTGTTCCGCAAGGTGGGATACTTTCTCCTCTTTTATTCTCTGTTTTTATTAACCAGATTACCTCTTTTATCAGATGTTCTTACCATTTGTATGCAGACGATCTACAGCTGTATGCCCAAGCTTCTGTCGATAACATAAACCATGCTATTTCTCTTATAAATGACGACTTAGATCACATAGCGGAATGGTCCAATAGTTTTGGCATTAGTGTTAATCCGACGAAGTGCCAGGCCATAATTATAGGAAGCCAGAGGCAACTTGCTGGCCTGGATGCTGTATCCGTCATGCCGATCCATTTTGATGGGACCACAATTCCTGTTTCTAGCCAAGTTAAGGATCTAGGCCTTGTGTTAGATTCAAGTCTTTCCTGGCATAGCCAAGTGTCTGAAGTAAGTCGGAAAGTTTCTGCAACACTGCGTAATTTGTACAAATACAAGAATTTTCTTCCAGTAGGTACAAAAAAACTACTAGTGCAGGCTCTTGTATTGCCAGTTCTTGACTATGCAGATGTTTGTTGTACTAATATCTCGCAGGAGCACCTCAACAAGCTTGACCGTCTTCTCAACAACGGCATACGCTTCATCTATGGTCTTCGTAAATACGATCACGTGTCTTTCTATCGCCGCCAACTTAACTGGCTTTCTATCCGTCGCCGTAGGTCTCTTCGTGTATTGTGTCTATTATTTTCCATCTTATTCGATCCTTCTACTCCAGAATATCTCAAAAACAAATTTATTTTCGACACTCCCCGTCCTGGTTGCGAACTTCGTTCTTCTCGATCACTTAAACTTGCAATTCCTTTTCATCGTACAGGATTTATGACCAACTCTTTCGTCGTTCAGGCAATCCGTCTGTGGAACTCGCTACCTCTCCCTATTCGACAAGCCCCAAGCAAACACATTTTCAAACGACTGCTCCGCAAGCATCTTCTTGCAGACGAATTTAAATAGTTTCCTCCGTCAATTACTTTCTGATATTGAATATTAAAATAAAATATGTATTAGTTTATTTAATTATTATATAAGTAGTAGTATGTAATTGTAGGTATTGTTATAGTCATTTTATATTACTATATCTTTAATAATTATTCGAGTTGAGCACCAACTAAAATGTCTCTGTTTGGCCCAATGGTTGACTGGTAGAGAATGCCTTTTAGCATTAAGTCCGCCATTTGTACAATTTTCTTTGTTTTGTGCAATAAAGTTTAAATAAATAAATAAAGCTATATATATAATATATATATATATAATATATATATATATATATTATATATGTATATATATATATATATATATATATATATATATATATATATATATATATATATATATATATATATATATATATATATATATATATATATATATATTATATATATATATGTATATATATGAGAAAAGTTGCCGTGAATCATCAATAGATGGCGCTGCAAGCAAAAACCTTGACTGATAACTCTATACACTATTATTCAATATACTCTATGCGTACATCTAAGAATGTTACGAATACAATTCTAGAAGTATCTTAATTTTATAACTGGGTGGTTGTATTTATAGACAATTCTCGCACTTTCCCTTTATTTCTATGGTGGTAGCTGTCATACAAAGCAGACTTTTTCGTGAAATGCACCTGTAGAAGAATAGCCACACTGCAGTTACCAATAAAACCTTTAATTATTGTTACACAGCATTACAGTCTTAACACGTGAAGTTCAGCAACTCAACTACAGATGCCGTAACCAGCGCTATTTGTCTGTCCCTCTCGCTCTCGAGTGGTCTCACGTTTGACTTGTATTGTTGTTGCAGTCTGTCCTCGCGCCCGGCGACAGCTCGCGATGACTTGCTCCGTGAGGCTCGAGCGCCTCCACGGCGATGAGGGACACACGAACATGCGCGGTGGGGAGAAACCTTACACGTGTGAACACTGCGGCGAACGTTTCAGTAACAAGACTATTTTAAGGAATCACATACAACATTCTCATCATTCGTCCAGAACTCAAGAGTTATCATGTGCTTTTTGTAGTTCTAAATTTCATACAAAATTGCTTTTACTAGAGCACGAGAAGAGAGAACATGGTGTGTCGTATTTCATGTGTGATGTTTGCGAGTACACGACAGGTG
>JALPQI010023926.1:0-16841 GCA_025490895.1 Thaumatotibia leucotreta | reverse complement strand
GTTACCAGCAAGCCCGATACAATGCTGAGGATTCCACTATTCTCGGTGGAATAGACAATCGAATTAAAGGAAGAAAAAAAGCAACCTTCAGTGTGCTTACCGCGAGTTGGAAAATAACGTTTACGTTAACGTTTACTTACTTACTTGCCAACTTATGGTACGGCTAGTTAATCCTTTAATAGAGGAAAACGCAAAGACTATGATTCCATGTTGTTCTCAGCTTATCAATACTAAATATAAATTACAAGGTACAAATCTAAATCTACGAGTATCAGCTATAAAATTACATTTATAGAAAAGAGCTTGCAAGTATTAATTATTCCTTCCTAACATAGCTAATACTTTTCAACTACAATTTATAAGAATTTCCTCTGCTCAAGCCTTAAAACTATACCAATTTGGCATCGTTGGCGCGCGACGCTTTAAATACCTCCGATGATGATTGAAATACTTCTCCACCCACTGGGGAGAGGGTGTTTCGTCGCACAAGGAGACTCATTATTTAACGGTCGTTAGTTATTTATTTACCTCTAATTAGTGCTAATGAAGGGAATTAATTGGCCGTAATTGCGGGAGATTACAGAGCCTGTGCCCGTGGAGTCTGTACTTGTCGGAATATTGTATTTACTATGCATTTAGCCGTTCGCGAGCGGAGGGCTGATTACCGTCTGCAGTGACCGGCTTTCAGCATCCATTATTATGACCCGAGCGCACTCTACCTACAAATTATCATTTTGATCAACAGCCGCCGCGGATGGTACTCGCGGAAAATATATACAATATACTAGCGAGTTGCTGTGAATCGTGCCAAAAAGGTAATGTGTATAGTATTATCAAAGTGATTTTAGTCTTGGAAGAAATCTTTCTAAAAGGCTTTTTTGTGTATAAATAAGCCAGTTTTATTTTAACCATTCATTTCCTTTTCAGTAAAAATCATAAAGTAAATAAATGAGTATTATACCCATACATACTTGTAAAACTTTATGCCATAAAAGCACAGCTTTTTAATTATTAAATTATCGAAAACTGTTTTATAATGGCAATCAATAACACCAAATCATTTCAAACATAAATGATGCTCCTATATTGCCTTTTCAAAGTGTTACATAACATCATCTTTCTCTCTTCGACATTCTAGTTTCTACATACATATAACATTATTTCGGTAGTTTGCAGTAGCGTTCCCGAAACGAACAAAGGGCCACCGATGGAACACACTAGGGGTTTAATCCGTGAGAGTCGGACATAACCACCACGTTTCTCCTCGAACGGGAGGTACCTATAATGGATTCATATTTTATATTTTACAGACAAACGGGTCTTAATCGCGTAAACTTACGTTTAATTATATCCTGACGTTTCGGGCATGACGTTACACCCGTGGTCGCAGGCAGACTGGCGAGAGAATGTATCAACACCTTCGAGCTGCGCGGGTTTTTTCGAACTACCCGCACTTGATCTTGATTATTCACTTCTAGGCTAGGGTTGTCACTAGGCCTACACACAACACTCACAACATCCAATGGCTTAAAAATGGATGTTTCACCACGCTTACATTTGTATATCACGGGATTCCACGCAGACGAGATTCCTTGCCCCTCATTTTGATTAAAATTCCGATGTTTCTTAATTTCAATAGCTTCACGTACTTTTCGGCTATGATGTATACGCTCGAAGTCAAATTCACATATGAATTGGAATCGGAGCGCAGTTTGCCTTTTCTGGACGTAAAGGTGATAGGTCGAGATGATGGTTCTTTGGCGCACACTGTCTATAGGAAGCCCACACACACAGACAGATATTTGAACGCTCTGTCTCACCACCACCCCCGCCAGCTTCAGTCTGTGGTTAATTCTCTAAAGAACAGAGCACATGACCTTTGTGACCCTGAATTTCTAGAAATTGAGTTATCGCACGTTCAGGAGGTTCTTAAGAGAAATGGCTACATAATGAACAGACGGCAACCCAGACGAACACCGAGGAAGAAACATCCAGATGTTGCAAGGCGACCAGCATTTTTGCCTTATGTCAGGGGTGTAACGGACAAAATAGGTACGCTTTTGAATAAGTATTCCATACCAACCGTTTACATGCCGTTATCAAAGGTGGCAGGTCATCTAAGGTCGCCTAAGGATGTTTTACCTTATCACACACCGGGCGTTTATAAGATCGATTGTAGCTGTGGTAGTTCCTATATTGGGGAAACCAAACGCACCATAGCGGAAAGGGTCAAGGAACATATCACGGCTGTTAAAAAGCGTCAAACGAATAAGTCTGCTGTGGCCGAGCATTTGTTGGAGTCCGGACCTAACCACTGGATTGAGCTCCATAACCCGAAAGTCCTCTCAACCGAGCGTATACATCATAGCCGAAAAGTACGTGAAGCTATTGAAATTAAGAAACATCGGAATTTTAATCAAAATGAGGGGCAAGGAATCTCGTCTGCGTGGAATCCCGTGATATACAAATGTAAGCGTGGTGAAACATCCATTTTTAAGCCATTGGATGTTGTGAGTGTTGTGTGTAGGCCTAGTGACAACCCTAGCCTAGAAGTGAATAATCAAGATCAAGTGCGGGTAGTTCGAAAAACCCGCGCAGCTCGAAGGTGTTGATACATTCTCTCGCCAGTCTGCCTGCGACCACGGGTGTAACGTCATGCCCGAAACGTCAGGATATAATTAAACGTAAGTTTACGCGATTAAGACCCGTTTGTCTGTAAAATATGAGTGATAATCGTGAAAGTTTAAATCCTATAATGGATTCCCATGAGTTAACCAAAATACATTTTTCTCTTACATTGTTGTTGTTGCAGTTTATATTACCCGCTTATAGATTGTGTTATCATGACCCAGGTTTTTACGAAAATGGGTCATAACATAATACAATTTACTGGCAATCCATTCCAAGTATTAAGAGTTTATTTTTAAGTATGGTGGCAATTATTTTAAATAACAGTAATTAAGTTTTAAATTAGAATTTTTAATCGAATAATGCTTACGGTTTGGCTAAAAATCTGCATCTCAATCCTCGGTTGCAATAAAAGCCTGCATGATGTTAACGCACTGTATAACATTTAACAGAAATAATATCCATTGTGGGACCTCCATTAACGAGCGTTGGTACAACCTCTTGTATCTGTATTTAACTCTTCACAGCTGTACGTCGTTCCATGTAATGTTTCTCGATACAGGCTATTGTTGTATTTTCATTACCCGGCGAATCCCCAGCCAGACCAAGAATGTTGTTTAGAAGGCATTTCCTGCAGTCCGGCGCGCGGGGCCGCCGCGCTCCTAATTGCCCGTAATGTGCACACACTGCAGCTGCACATGCACCAGATAACATTGACTTTTAACTTCGAACAAACTTCCATTTCTGTATCAACTACAGAACGTAATGGCTACATTAACTATACTATAGTTCCACCTCGAAAATAATGTTTTAGAAACAAGGAATTTTATTTTTTATTCATTTTATTTTCACTTGATACGTTTCTGATACGTTTTTCGACTGAACCTAGTATAGCATTTATTATTCATTCACATAAGTTTGTATACTAGAATATTCGCTAGTTAGGTACCTACATACAAATATTTTAGTACAGTGAAGTACAAAAATATGTATCGAAAGAATTCTCCCATAAATACATTTTGCGACGTTCTTATTCCACAGAATTAAAGTGCACTGGGACATATTTTGGAGCATTCTTATATACACCTTATATTGCTGAAAGTGTTTAAAATTTATGTGAACTCCACTGCCAGTCATTTTCGGTATCAATAGAGCTATAGTAAATACGACTATTAATTATAGCCAGAAGTAAATAACAAAAAGCTAATAATTAATGACATGAAACCATCATCAAACCTACGGTTCCAGATACCGTGACACTTGAACAGTCGTCGTGGCTCGTGGGCCGAGGAATTATCATTGAGCTGTCTCAATACAGCGATCATTATTAATTCATTAATGTTACTGATTGGTTATTCATTAAGTCTTGGTATATTACTACCATTAGAAACTGAACCGGAAGCGTTTCCCTATAATGTCGTTTCTTAGTGAGTACCTATTTTTTTGTATTTTTATCATAGTCATTCAAGATTACATACACCTTTGCTACGGCATCGGATCTATTCGACCCGATGTAAATGCAGTTAATTGCAATGTTTCCTAATTGCCGTAGCGAAAGTGTTAATCGACATTTTAATATATTTCATGGTTTTCGATGTTAGTATACGTAACACAATCTCTCTGCTACAATCTCTCTGCTTTGCCTAAAGGTTGACTGGTAGAGGATGCCTTATGGCATTAAGTCCGCCTTTTGTACGTCAAGTTTTTTCTTTTGTGCAATAAAGGTTAAAAAAATAAATAAAGAGCAGTTTTTTTAAAGTTAAATACACAAAGAAATATTGGGATGTATATAGTTATCCGCCAATTTCCCATCTCTCTAGCGTTGACAGCTTTCGAAAAATTCAGTGTCGCTATGTGTAAATAAAATTCTGTTTACGCTAAAATCATCAATCAAATTCATTCTGTTATATATAATAATTTTATAAATCGAAGAGTTGACTTAGTACAATTCACTCTCGTAGGTAGCTTGGTAGAGTCGCCGAGATACAAGAATTCAAAAATAACCTTAAGAAGCATTTAACTGGACAACTTTTGTAATTTTAAGATTATCACTTTTTATTTTTAAATATTACACACATGATCTCACTATTCTGACCACATAGTTTTATATTGTTAGATTTGTTAGTAAAATAAGATTTTAAAGTTGTGTTTACCAAATTTATTGTACACTTTGCCACTATGTTTTTAAGATAATTATGTTAAGTCCTACATTATGTTTATCTTCTACATTGTACACATTTACCGACTCTTGTTACTGTTTTACCTATTTTTCTAGTTATTTTTATTTTTCACTTTTTAGCTCGGTTGCCCTGAAAACCAGCGTCGTGTCATCTGACACGACACATGCTGAGTGGCATCCTTTTTGGTGTTCAAATCCTTACTGTTTGATACTTGTATTTATTGTTCTGTATTGTATGACCACCAAATAAACCATTCTTATTCTTATTCTTATAAGATAAGTATCAGCGGTAGTCGCGCCGCAGCACCGCGGCCGTCGCGGATTCAATCCGACAACTCCGACAAGGCGTGACGCGCGTGCACAATGCAGTACACTAGCTGTACAGTCAAGGGCATTAATATATATACACTTCTCCATACTGATCCCTTACAAATGTGTCTATATATTAATGCACTCGACTGTACTCGTCAAGTTATCTTAAACTTAAGAACTTGGCTCTTGTCAAGTCCGTGTAATAAGAACGTCATTAAATTTATAAGAGGATTGTTTCGATACATATTTTTGCACTGGACTGTATAAACGTTCAGGAAATGAAAGTCAAAAGTTAGTTATTTATTTTCAAGTTATATTATTATTTACTGTTTGGATATTTATTCCATAACGATATTGTAAGAAATTTCAAGTTTGTGTAGCTAAATATTCCACAATTATACAGCGTTTAGGTATCTAATTCCAAACCGAATATAAACCGTAAATTCGCTTATTCGAGCCCGACAGACCAAAGTTGCTGTTCCGTTACTTGTTTATCAGACAAATATCTAATTTCCAGCGGATTCTGGGTTAGCATTAAACACGCAAATTCACCGTTTGCTAAACAAAGGCAAGTTGAATAAAGTAAATAATACAGCGATCGGGAGTCCGTCTCGGAGCTAATCAACGCTTCCCATGGACCAGCGGGGAAGTTGGTGGATCGCAGCAGTTTCTCCAAGTTTCGTCGCGCCAGCTAACACTGAGCATTTCACCTAATCGATATGTAAAATAAATATTGCTTACACGCGGGCCCGTTTCTCGAAATCTTGTAATACAAGTGAAAGTCTCTTTTTGACACGATTAATTATAGATAAGGACTTCCGCTTGTATTACAAGTTACAAGCTTTCGAGAAATAGGCCCGAGGTCGTGTATAATTTCGTATCTCAGTGACTTTACAGAATATTTTCTAAGTATTGTTATAGAATTAAAAAAACACATTCCACCGCTTTGAAGTTAAACCTAGAATGACTGGAATGGAAAAATTACATTTATTTTACTCAGTCTTTAGTGTCACGTCAGCCGCCAATGTTCTCTTCTCGCTAGGTCTGAAACCCAATTATTAGGTTTCTTTAATAATTAGTTTTTTCTATCCATGTACATAGATAGATTCCTAAACTGTTTTGGAAGGCATTGTAAGTCTACTACTCACTAATTACTATTTATAACAATTGTTTCTACCGTCACTTTTAACTTGTAGTATTTTTTTTCTATTTACACTATTTAATTTAATTACAAATATAAAATACTGGAGGTGTCCCTCCATATTTTTTGTAAAATGTATAAAAAGTAGGTCCCGTTGAGTTTCCGCTCAAAATAATGAAACCTCTCGGGTCAGTGGTCAGAACCGGAAGTAGCTTTTAGTATTAATCTGTGGTTTTAATATAGTATTTAATGTTTACATTAATTAGTGCAATGTGATGTGCCTAAATTGAATAAACTTTATTACGGTTGTTTATTTTAAATTGGGCAAACAGCGGATTTAAATTAGTAGACTATTGCAATGTTTGCCAAATGAAAGCCCTGTGGTAGCTTACTGCTGAGTAACAATGCAAATTGTATACAGATTTAGAAGCGGCTGTTTAGCGACTTTTTGGCCGCCACGAACAGACTGAGAGCAAGCGCTACTTCTGTTACTTGTGTTCTGTTCTCGTTCTATGTATGAATCACAGTTAAATATTCACCTGCCTACATGTTAAAAATATATCTGAGGCTTGTGATTGTAGTGTGGGTTACTCGTTACTACGTACGTATGCGTATGCGAGCCTTTATAATACTTCTTATAATATATATATAATATGCTCCGTCTCTCTCTTTTTCTAGATATTTAACTTGTCTAATAGCTTACTTTAAGTCAGTAACTAATTCAAATTACTTTTCATGACAATCTCTGCGATTTCGAATTCTCAGTGTCAAGTAACTTTAACGTTAAATGTGATTGTAGGTAGAAGGTGCTCTACGACCTAGGTCAAGAATTAAGAATGCTTGTAAAAATAATGTGGTATGTGTTAAACGGAAATAAACTGCCCAACAATTGTGGTTCTCTATAATTGATCTAACAAGTTTCTATCGCGGTTGACTCTTCTAAACACGGAATAATAAAAACAGTTTTTTCTGTTCTGTGCTTCTAAAAGTACCTATTCGAAGCTGAGCGAGTAGGTCCTTACTACAAACTACAATACATACACTTTCGTAGCATAGGTACGTTTCGTAGCAGTAGCATATGTATTTTTCTTCTTTGTTTCTGTATCTTGTGATTTTTGTGTTTGTTTATTCTTATTCTACAATGGGTCGGGAATCTCACCGCAGTCTCTCGGGCTACCGCGGCGACCGGCGGCGAGACGTGCCCGCGGTGCTAATGCCGACCCGGCTTTGTTTCAATTTCACCTCATTACTAGTGGGTACTATCTGTGTGCATACGTCTCATGTGAGCGTTCTTTTGTTTCAGGTATGTGCACCAGTCTACCAGGCTTCGTACAATCATAGCTCGATAAGTACTGTAAATTATTAAAAAACTATATACTGTCACGACCCCCAGTGGGTGCTATGTTCGTAGGTGTAGGAGAATACTGGTACCCGCTACGGGCATAAAGTAAAATAAACTGCTACACTGAAATTTTTCATACATAAAACAATTTCTTTAATCACTTTTCGTCCACGCGTTTAACCCCTCAACGACCCGAAAGGACGTCTGTTACCAAAATTGGAAATTAGAATTTTCTTTCCAATTTCCAAGGTTTATTTTACAGTAGTACTTTTTTGACAAACCAGATACGAGGGTTTATTTTCATTTCACTATTCAATCACTGAAAATCTAGTTTTAAATATAGTCTTTAGATTTAATAATAAGATAACCCCAAATCTTCCTGTGGGTGTCGTAAGAGTCGACTAAGAGTATTTACCTCCTAATGCGTCCACACACATGGTTAAGAGGAGAGGCCTACGTTCAGCAGTGGACTGAGTGGCTGCTGACGTGTAATGTGAACATGTTGATAGGTAGGATATTTACACCGCATAAAGGTAAATACTGACTACAATTAACAGCTGTAAGCGTATCAGCGTATCTTTCTGCAATCGTGTGTGATAAGCTATAAGTCATACATGTATGAGAATGAGAGGTCGAAAAGTCACGTGACCATTTCCATACATTATTACGGTCACGTGACTTATCGCTTATTGTATACGATTGCAGAATGGCAAGCCTGCAGATACGTCTGTTAATATCTGTTATAATTTAAAAAGTGCTTTCCAGGTTACAAAAGGCAGAAAACAGGAAACACTTCAAAAAGATACAATTAAAAATCAAAATTCGCCACAGACTGCTCTCAAATGTAAAGACTGATGAAGTGAATAAACAAAGCAAGCCGCGGCTCCCGCGAGCCTCGTGTGTTTAATTGTCGCCGCGAGACTGACGCCCCCCCCCCCCTCCCCACTCCCTCACTCCTCGGTCACCCCCCCTTTGAGCCGCGAGTCCATTCACACCTGTCACCTCGCTCCAATTAGCTCCAACATCGAGTGATTCCCACAAAGGGCTGAATCACACACGAACGAGCGGCAATAGAAAAGTTCGATGCTGCGTTATGGATGCATGACCCTTCAGAGGAAGTTTGAACTGGGGTTCAATGGAAGTTACATCAGACGAGGGTTGCCAGGTGTCAAAGGTTTCCGTGATGTGTGAATAAATCCGAATGACCTGTGAGTTTCTATCACGTGTTTAACGTACTGATGGAGCAGATATTTCTCAGCGACCTATAAAACAAATCAAATCAAAATCGTTTATTCTTCTTATCTATAGGCTAAGGCGTAAGGGTTATAATAGGACCCCTTTTCATTATAAACTATATTTTATTTTAAAGGATAGCATTTGTAGAAGACACATTCATAGACATGTCCAATTATCCACGGCCTTAGGTTCTCTAGATTTTTATTGGATTAGAAATTAGTCAAATCTATTCAATCAAAATGTCGATTTACTATATCATCGTTATTTCTTTCAAATCTAGTTTTATGTAGATACGCAATCGGTATTACTTAAAATATACGACTTACAACCAGAAGCTGAACCAAAACCATACGTGCATCGGCTATAAATCAATAAATTAAATGCTGGATATCTTCCTGTACTGAACCATTGCTCCCAGTGCACCTTTATAATAATAACCTTTAATAATCAGCTAAATGGGTAACCCTGCGCCTCCGAGCTGATCGCAATAAGTATCACAGGGTGGGGCAGAGCAATCACAGAGCGATCACTCGTCGAAGCTAATGTTAGTAGGTGCACAGAGTACACATGTAGGTACACACACTAGGTAGGTACAGACACGTATTAATTAATATTTACCTCGCGTTTCCCGTGATTTCCCAGCTTATTTTGTGCTGTCTCAATACGATTTTCCTTAGTTTGTAGATTCGTTAGATAGCTAAAAGGATTTTGACTCGACCTGCAGGTTCATTTATCATGTTGTGGTTATAAAATGTAACTATAGACTTTGTGAATGTCAAGAAGGACGGCATCCGCACTTCAGCTTTTTTTAAATATACTCCACATCTGCAATAAATGTTAAACAAACAAGGTTTACACAGTACCAGCTGCCCTTGCTGACCTATTTAAACCGCGTGGTTAATACGCGCCGTGGACGTGAGGTCTGACATGGGAATGTGACCGCAGCGGAAGCATTTACCCTCGCCCGCGTGCTATCGCGACGTATCTCCGACAATCCCTTCTTTTGCATGCACTTCGCGAGCATACACTGTACATGGTGCCGTGACAGCCAGTTACATGACCTCTGTTGCTCCTCTTTGTTGGGCACTTCAAGGGTCACTTTATACTAGAGAAAAGTGGAAGCTAATTGTTTTATTAGTGAATGGAATGCTTTAACGTAGCTTGCTGCAATGGCTAGTGGGCCGAACAATTGCGTCCGGCGACGACAGTAACGAACCGGCTGCACGACTGACGACGTGTGACTTTACGACTAAAGTGGCTGCAGCATTTGTGTTGCAAAAGAACGTACATAGGAATCTGCAGGAATAGGTGCGATAGCAAAAAACGCTTCCGAAAGTGATTGAAAAGAACTGGAGATGATTTTTTTCCCGTTGCCAAGCAAATTATTTAAATAAAGAGCAAGCGTTTACATAACGTACCTCGTTAAATATTGAAATAGCTTCAAAGTTGCGGGAGCGTGATGGGCGGCACCGCCGAAACCCTAATAATCTCCGACACGAGTTTATCCGTTAAGTATGAAGTTATTTAGATTAGTCAGCCCATCCGACCGAAAAAGATCAATATTATGTTTACCCCCCTTGCGGCTCCCACTCCATGTGAAGACGTGTATTTTGTTTTTTATTCTGAACTGCTTTTATAAGAGGTTAATAGGTCAGTTATTTATAAATCCTGGCCATATAGGCCGGGGGAAGTTGGATATTTTTATATCTTTACGTTAAAATATTCATGTCACTTAACAGCTGTTTGTTTTTTCTTCAAAAGTTGCAACGAATCCAGCTCTCTCACAATCCTCAAATTGGGAATGATGGCGATGATTGCGAGCCAATATGCCGAGCAGGCAGGACAGGAACCTACGCATGGACATGTGAAAGCTGATCAGCGATAAGACTTGTATTGTCATGCCCGAGGGCCGCGGTCGGGGGCTGCGACCACGCCGCCGCTGCGAGCAGATGAGCGATGCTATCGCGCCATGTTTTGATGTGTGACATTTAAAATGTGATCGCACACAAAAACATCATTAGCGTACTTGGATAATTGTATAGTTTTGTCTTATCTTTTAACTCTGTCTTTGTAATTTTAGCGGTGACATTGTTAAACGCTGGACTATTCCAGTCAGAATTATGTGGAGACCTCGTGGCATTTCAGAAAAGACCAGTTTACATGTTTTCATTATCACTTTTGTTTGACTCCGAAATCAGAAAGGTCACTAAATATCACTATTTCTAATAAGTTGAGCAAAAAACTCAGTATCGTTTGATAAATATGCAGCCCTTTAAACGAAGCGTGAAGAAGCATAATAGCGGGCCAGCAAGGCGGTGGCAACTGGCAGGTTACTGCTGGTCTCCTGTTCGTTGCCGCCACGATTTACGCTCCACTTTTCACTTACGATCACTACTTATAATGTCAATACTTGTGATCCTACCTATCCACTTTCACTGCATGTGCAGATAGTGATTATATAAGGTCCTAATTTATTAGTTGCAGATATTTTAACACATGATACTTTACATTAAAATAATTAACTTTAAATATAAATTAAGAAATCTTTTCATGTAATTTTTTTGATTTCATTTTCCTAACAAAAAAATTAATTATAATTTCGTCTAGAAAAAATCATCATGTGTGCATTATCACATGTCACAATAACACTGTCTGTCATGTCATCAAACGACAAAATCCTATGGAAAATAACATGACATTGACAATCAAGTATTTAATTTATCGACGAGAAGTGGCCAGTTCCAGTTAAGTGGTACGTAAAAGAGGTACGAGAATCTGTTCAATGAGTTTTCATTTAATAATCACATGAACAGGGTGTTTTTACGTAGGAAATTTGTTTTTCCGTTTTCTCCAAAAAAACATTGTAAAAGCTATAATGTTCCACGGTTTAATATACTCCAGAGACCGAGTACTATCAGCTGTAAAAATATCTGCATCTAATAAATTAGGACCTTATATATATGCACATTTAAGTATAATCACATATATAAGATAAATAGTTAAGCATGCGGAGTTTACCTGTAAGTTCTCCTGTTCGTTGCCGCCGCGATTTGGGCTCTACTTTTCACTTACGATCAGGTGGAGTGGAGCCACTTTGTTGTGCCAACATAAAAATAAAAATAAAAAAGTAATTGTTACATTCACAATAACTAGAATGAGTATGTGTACCTACATTTTTTTTCTGCAATAGTGTAAACAATTGTTGGTAAACCAATAAATAAATAAAAAAAAAAGTGGAGTAGAGCTACTTTGTTATGCCAATATACCTATATAAAAAAAGCTTATAATGCAGTGTCAGTTTTTCTGTTACAAAATCTACAATCTAGTATAATAGCTGCCTACAACAACTCGATATCACAAAACAGTTCAATGCGACATTAAACCATCATTAACCAGCCCGATTGTGATTGCGCGATACGCGTGATAGCCCGCGGCGTGATGTAGGATTGTTGACAGACCCCCCCCCCCACACCCCCTCACTGTTCGCTGGATCGCAACTTTCACAAGCCCACAATTGATTTCAGCCCATTGTTTTTGCCGCGCATAATGCCGACAGTTGCCAGTGTAAACCTGTGTTGCCATTGCCTCTGTGAAAGGCGAAATCGATCGTCTGAACTTTACTAAATGCCGCTCACCTGAACTTTATGATTCATAATGATAATGTATTGTGTAGTTCTCGTATTATTCGTCTAATGATGTTGTGTACAATAAGCAACGTTTACTCAGTAGCAAATGCCTTCAAAAGCAACTGCAGCAGTAAGTTGAGCAACATAATAATCTTATTACGTTCGTTACTCCGCTTCTATTACAGCTGGGAAACAATTGAGGTATTGTGTTCCTGCTTGTGTATACGTTTTCAGCGTATTACAGTAGTTTATAACGGTACGGAAAGCTTCTTTAAGTCTGGGTTTGACGTAAAAGGTCTTTACAATCAGATGCTAGATGTTTTATAGTTCTTGCCAGCACTGCATCGTTTTGATATTCATCATAAAATAAATAAAAACAATTACTCAAACTTGTAAAACTCAGCGAAATTTCAAAAACCTACAGAACTTAACTCCTATTTCACCCGTAGACTATTACAAACCCTGTAAAGTATTCGAAACGTAGGGATGTAATTAACCAATTTTCTGCCTTCCGGCCGGCAAACAGAACTTTGCCGGCCGCTGCGCTAAACTAAGTTGCCGCCTGCCGGCTCCGTTGAGCAGAAAAATAGTATACCTACACACCTCGGCCGTTAAATGAAAAAGCCTCGGATCACATGTTTGTCGGCTTGGCTTCGCCTCGGCCTACAATTACACGTCATCCCAGACATTACCCACTTAAACGGCCTTGGCATGTAATCTACTATTTCATAATTCTATTTCATGAATAACTATGTAGCCACGTGGTGACGGCAGTAAGAATACATTTGTCATCGCCGCAACTCTTCCCGCGAGTATCGTAAGAGTCGACTATGGAATTAAAGTGTCACTGACTGTTCTTTGATAGAAGATTCATGATGGGCAACAGCTTCATCTTAGTGGACACATTACTGCAATTGCCAATCCGCTTGCCCAGTGTAGCGATTATGGGCATTTACCTCCTAATGCGTCTATAAGCATAGTTAATAGGAGAGGCCTACGTCCAGCAGTCGATGGATAGGCTAATGATGTAATGGTGTGATCAAATTAATACAGGGTGATTCTTAAGTCATGAGCAGGAGTCAACCGGGTACTAGGGACGGTCACGCTGAGCAACTTTTACTTCGGAGACAACCAAGAAATTGCTTAAAAAATCTCTTAATAATGAGTTAATTCATACTTAACTATCAATTAAGGATCAATTACTTAACTCATAATTAAGAGTTTTTTTTTGGTGATTTCTTGGTTGTCGCCGTAGTGAAAGTCGGTCAGCATGACCGTCCGTAGTAGCTTATTCACTCCTGCTCATGACTCATGAATCACCTTGTATTTTTCCTTTCTTTGAACCAAGTCTCTAAAGCACATGTTTTTGTGTTTCAGTGCTGTCGTGCGGCGAAGCGGGCGCGGCCGCGGGAGCGGGAGCGGGCGCGGGCCGCTCGCGGCGGTATGTGGGGCTCTACACCGGGCCGTACTTCGACCCCGCCGCGCCCAACAACATCACGGCGCAACTGGGGACCCACGCTTATCTGCCCTGCAAGGTAACTGTAGCTAACACTATGATACATACAGACTCATGCCGAGAACACCCAATAACACCCGAGAGGTGATCGCTTTGCTCGCCTGTTCTCTTTCGGTGCGGAGAAATTGCGCGAGAAGCGAAAAGGTCGCATGATAGCCTCTACAAGACTCACGCGAGAAGTGTGAGTGTAAATGCCTTCTAGCTTGTCATACACAATTTCTCGGCAAAACTTCTAGGCGAGACTCCTCGCGTGAGTCCGTTTAAGGTATGAGTGTAGTGTGGAGAAGCGGATGCGGGCGCGGCGATAAGCGAGGTTCTTCACACGGTCGTGCTCCCAAGTCTAACAACTTTGCGGCCTAGCTGGGGCCCTGCCTGTATTCTTTTAAATCATTAATACCTGAAACAAAGTTTGTGGCTCTCGTGCACAACAGAAAAAGTTGCAACAGTCTTAGACTCTTAAAGGTTTGGACTCTTCTACCTTAGCGGGCCAATAATAAGTTAATGCCATCTCACTTATCGTATTTTAGTAAAAAGAATAAGTAGCAACGGCGACTGTACTGTTAGTACATACTAATCAATTTGGAATGCATGCTTGACTGCGATTTCCAACCCGCTTGCCCAGCGAGGCGATTGTGGACATTTACCTCCTAATGTACGCGGAGTTGATAAGAGAGGCCCACGTCTAGCAGTGGACTGACATAGGCTGTTGATGTCTGTGATATGCATGCTTGACTAAACTTGGCAATATTATTTTACTCACATCTAAAATAACATTAAAATATTCTCTCATGAACGGTAATTTCCCCTGACTTGAAAGAGCGAGAGATACTTCATCGTTAAAGAAGTAATGGATAGGTGGATACTTGTCCTTCTTTGCTCCCGATCCTCATGTTACTGTCGCCATGTTCCAGGTCCGACAGCTGAGCAACAAGTCGGTGTCGTGGATCCGGCGCCGCGACGCGCACATCCTCACCGTCGACCGCTTCACCTTCATCGCCGACGAGCGCTTCCAGGCCTTCCTGGTCGAGGCTACTGACACCTGGACGTTACAGGTGTGTAGATTACGAGTATGTAGTAGGACTTGTTCCAGCAGTTTGCTATTGACAACTTCAGGTTCATCACCGACGAGCGCTTCCAGGCCTTCCTGGTCGAGGCTACCGACACCTGGACGTTGCAGGTGCGTAGTAGTACTTGTTCCAGTAGTTTACTGTTGACAGATCCACGTTCATCACCGATAAGCCCTTTTAGATCTACCGAGGCCTGGATATTGCGGGTATGTACATCTTATGCCAGCAGTCTTATATTGATAGCTTCATGATTATCACTGTAGGGCGCTTGCTTCTTAGTCGAAGCTAAGGACACCTGCACTCAGCAGGTGTGTAGTACAATTTGTACCCGAAGGTCGACTGTTGATAGCTTTACAGTCGTAGCTGACGAGTACTTCCAGGCCTTCCTGTTCGAGGCTACCGACACCTGGACGTTACAGGTGTGTAGACTATGTAGTACTTGTTCCAGCAGTTTGCTGTTGACAGCTTCAGGTTCATCACCGACGAGCGCTTTTAGATCTACAGAGACCTGAACGTTGCAGGTGTTCACGACTTGTGCCAGCAGTGTTATATTGACAGCTTTATGATTATCACCGACGGACGCTTGCAGGCCTTCCTGGTCGAAGCTAAGGACACTGGACTCTGCAGGTGTGTTGTACAATTTGTGTCCGTAGTCGACATTAACAGCTTTACGGTCGTAGCCAACGAGCACTTCTAGGCCTTTCTGGTCGAAGCTACTGACACCTGAACGTTGCAAATGTGTAGTACTACTATTACCAGCAGTCTAATATTGACAGCTTCACCTTCATCGCCGACGAGCGGTTACAGTCCATTACAGTGGGCCGCTGCAATTTTATAAACTTCTCGACTTTGACAGCGTTAGCCACTGATACTTGAATACCGTAGGTGTAAAGTTACGAGCGTCACAATCTAGCAACAGTCACAGGATTTTCTGAGAAGAGCATGCTAGACCTCCAGAAATTTTGGTAAAAAAGTACTTTATACAGGACCTCTTCATACCTCAAAATGTTAAATGTAATTTGTCGTTGAAGTATGAGTGCTGATGAAGTATGGTCTGGTTGCAGGTGAAGTACGTGCAGGCGCGCGACGCGGGCGTGTACGAGTGCCAGGTCGGCACCGAGCCCAAGATGAGCCACTTTGTGCAGCTCAACGTGGTCGGTCAGTATCCAACGCGAACCGTTTTCACTAACAAAACCTTGGCAGAAAATAATTGCGCAAATTTTACAATATTGGATCACATTTTAACTTATTACTGGGGTGGGTGCAGTGTGCACACCTTTACACTACTCCGGAATCAGTAATCAGATAGATGCGGTGGTTATAGCGGCCGAAAAGTTAAAAACCCAAAAGAATATGGGTCTCCTATTTTAACGACAAACGGGTTTTAATCGCGTAAACCTGTTTTTAATTTTATCCTGACTTTTCCATTTTGAAGCCATTGGATGTTGTAACTGCTGTGTGTAGGTCTAGTGACAACCCTAGCCTAAAAAGGTGAATAATCGAAACCAAGTGCGCGTAGTTCGCAAAACCTGCGCAGCTTCAAGGTGTTGATACATTTTCTCGCCAGTCTGGTCGCAACCACGGGTGTAACGTCATGCCCGAAACGTCAGGATAAAATTAAACATAAGTTTACGCGATTAAGACCCGTTTGTCGTTAAAATATGAGTGATAATCGTGAAAGTTTCAATCAATATAATAAGGATCTCCGTCGAAAAATACACTTTAATGCCATTTTGGGTTGAGACCCATTATTTTTTGTATACCGGTAACGAAATGGAAGAATAGACAAATGTT